>CAUYON010002323.1:0-29599 GCA_963573935.1 Arctocebus calabarensis | reverse complement strand
GGTTAGATGATATCTCAAAGTGGTTTTAATTTGCATTCTCTGATGATTATGAAGATGAGCATTTTTTCATGTGTCTGTAGGCCATGTGCCTGTCTTCTTCAGAGAAGTTTCTCTTCAAATCCCTTGCCCACCCTGAGATGGGATCACTTGTTACTTTCTTGCTAATACGTTTGAGTTCTCTGTGTATTCTGGTACTCATCATTTTTATGCATATTGTTTTTTACCAAAAGAAATCAAATAGTCAAAAATGTTTTAATAAAAAAATCCAGAAAAAATAAAGCAATGCTTTAAACTCATTTTTATCTTTTTAGACATATTTGATACTAACTCTTGGTAATTAAATTGGTAAAGGGAAAAAGCCTAAACGTATTATTAAAGTAAAATAAACTGTGCTTCACTTGAAAGTTTAACCAAAAATAGTCAAACTTCTGCTAGCTAAAAACTATTTTATAGTCTGAACAGCATGTAAACTTATTTAAAGCTGTAGTTTGTCACAATAATTTTGAGTTTACTTTGGTTCATTAGTCAACAGAATTTCAGTGTTATTGACACTGTCAAGGAGAATAACAACACAGAATGATTTACCAAATTAACAGAAAATATACAATTTTTCTAATAAACTATTTTTTGATATAGATTTCTGAAGTTTCTAAATTATTTAATTGAAGCAATGCATAGTCTAAATCAATCCAATTTAATGAATACAGAATCAATATGTTAAATAATGAGATTATTATCAGTTGAGATGGGTCAAACCTGGGGATAAAACCTGCCTGCTAAGGGACCTGGAGTCTGCTCAGTGGCCTTCACTTTCTAGATCATGCTCACACTATTACAGAAAACGGATGCTTTGTCTTCCATCCTATTGATGAGATATTGTTGCAGAATTAGCAAAAGATGTTTGCTGCAGAAGGATGACCTTGTGTCAAAATCACATGATGCATAGTGGTTTCATACACATTATAAATATTCTCTTTGAATTTATCTGTGTGTTTATAACATTAGTATGACCACAATTATTTAGAACAAAATTGTATCTGATACTGCATTCATCTATCTTCAAGAGCTTAACCTTCCTAAGTATCGTCAGGGGACAAGGCACCAAATGTGTGCTACCAGTGGCTACTATAGTGCAAATGAGAAGCAGAAGGGCTGTGAAAAGATTGGCACTGTGAAGGGTGATGGAGGTGAGGGTGACACTCGCCAGCATAGATCAGCTGATAAAAAGTGGCAGCTATTTTATGGCAAGTAGCCACATACAGAGGGCGCTCGAGGTCCTGATAGGACAGATGTTAACAGGTGGACAGGGCAAAATCCTGGTCAGAAGCCACAATCAGATGAGTGCCGACAGCAGCCTTATTGCGTCTAAATTGCATTTGTCACCATGCACTGAAACATTTCTGATTGGAAAACAAAGTAGACTGAGTATTTACAGGAAAAAAATAATTGCTATTAAAGCAGTATTGATTCTAACCTTAAAGAAAGCATCTAATTTGAAGAAGTTGGGTTTACTTTCCCAATCTGGGTCACAAGGAGCTGCAACGTAAATGAGCATTGGAGTAGCTAGCTATGAAACAAGTAATTAAGTTTCTATATAATTATATTAAGGATGTAATTATTGTAAACAAGGCAAAAATTCTGCAAAATATTAGAATTATGGATCACAAATCATCATATTTGTATTTATACGAGAAGCATAGTAGTGTGAGTTTAACTTGGCTCCTTCAAAGCTGTTACCTCCTCATGTGTAATTTTACAGTCATTATCTGTCCAGTTAAACTCATAGCTGTCGGATACAAATTAGAGAAGGCACATGCCAGCAATGTGGAGCTCTAAAAATGGCCCTTACAGATGTACATAGGAAGGTGATGATTCAAATTACTATAAATTCACTTGCTACAAAATAACCAGGAAAGGCATTCATGGTGTGAAACAAAAGTTGCGGAATCATTATGCATTAGTAAATTCAATGGTGAGGAGGAGGAGGAAAAGAGTTTTTCTGTAGATGTTATCACTGATTAAAATAATATCATTCAAAATTTTTTCAAATCTATACTGCAATGTAATGCCATTTTATAAACTGTTTGCTATAAAGAAACTGATTTATTTATTATTTTTGGCAAGAGTAATTAAGTTTGCAGAATTAATGCAAAAGTCATTCAAAATAGGGGGTGGGAGTGACAATGTCACCACTTGGGAAGGTGCCTGGGATCCTGAGAAGAGGAGTTGAATACAGGTAGTATGTTTGGGAGGGAGGGAATCTCAGAAAGCACAGCTTACAGGGGAAGTGATAATAAAAGTAACTTCTGTGGAGAAATGGAGTTCAATCTATCTGTGAACCCTCAAAAGAATCTTGTAGTACCTTTTAGAATTGTCCTTCACTGAGACAATATTTTCTATGATTCTCTTGATTCCTTTTTGAAGATTGCATTTGAAGGGGTTAAATCCCTGGTATATCTAGGTTGCTGTGCCTTTGACTCAGAGAATTCCGATGGTGCTAAAGTCCTCAGGAAGAAAAGCAGAGAGGTCAGGAAGTAATGATGGGTATAAAAAGAACAGCACTGGAACTTAAATAAACATGTCCTAGAATTTTAACTCACCTATCATTTCTAAGTTAATAAAGTAGGATAACTAGGTTTTAGTCCAGAAAGAACTGGTTGAAAATCCAAACTCCTTTGAGAGCAACTGTGTCACACCACTAAACATGGTAAATATTTGCACCATTATTTCTTAATAAATAAAATAGGACAATGTAAAATTAATCTGCAACTTTGTTCCAATTAAGAAGATAGATAAATGACCAACACACATGAAAAAAGTTCTCATCATCCCTAATCAACAGAGAAATGCAAATCAAAACCATCTTGAGATATCACCTGACACCAATAAAAATAGCCCACATCCCAACGTCCCAAAGCTGCAGATACTGGCATGGGTGCAGATAGAAGGGTCCACTGATGCACTGTTGGTAGGACTGCAGACAAGGTCAGTCTTTTTTTGGAAAGAAGTAAGAAAAATCCTCAAAGAACTAGAACAACTAAAAGTAGGCCTCCCATTTGACCCCCATATCCCATTAATAGGTATGTACCCAGAACAAAAAAAAAAAAATCAATTTACAATAAGGACATTTTCACTTGAATATTTATAGCAGCTCAATTCACAGTCGCAATGATATGGAAACAACACTGTTTAATAAACTGTGGTGTATGTATAACATGGGATATTCTTCAGCCATAAAAAAAGATGTAGACATCACATTTTTTGTATTTCCCTGGAAGGATTGGGAGAACTTTCTACTAAGTCAAGTGTCTCAAGAATGAAAAAGTACTCAGTACTAACTTGAAAATAGTAGCCCAACAACAATAGGCCCACATGAAAGAAAAACATAATTAAATTAAAGAGGTGGGGAGCACGATTATTTTCCACCTATTGGGTACAATATAGGGGCATGTGGCACAAGATTCAACCACAACTTAGGCTTTGGACTTTACCTTATAAATGCAAATAATGTAACCTAATCATATGACCCTCATATATATGTATACATATATGTGTATATATACACATACACATACACACATATATACATATATATGTATATATAAAACTCATATATATATGTGTGTGTATATATATATATACACACATACAAATTAAACAAAAGTGTCCAGCTCAGGTGTTGGCCCATGTTAGGGATTTAAATATGTTGTTTGTACTCCATCCCATCCCTTGTTGTAGACTGAATTATGTTCCCTAAGATTTGTATGTTGAAGCCATAATCCCCATGTAACTATCTGTGAAGATATGATTCATGAGAAAGGATACAGGGTAAAGAAAGTCCTAAAGATGGGCCCTAATCCCACAGGTCTAGTGTGCTTCTCAGAAGAAGAAGAAACGGCAGACCACTCATTCTTTTTTTGCTGGGTGAAGGCACAGCAAGAAAGTGGTCATCCAACAACCAGGAAGATAACCCTCATCAGACACTGAATTGGCAGAAACATTGATCTTTGCCCTTTCAGCCCCCAAAACTGTGGGAAAAATCAATGTGTGTTAAGGCTCCCAGCCTGTGATGTTTGTTACGGCAGTCTGAGCAGACGGAAATGTCCCCTTCTCAATCTATATGGAATATAGAATTTGGTAGTTTGGACATAAAAGGGGAAAATGATTTGTGTTTTGCTTAAATAATTAAGTACTTTTTTAATTTGAGAGATTTATAGGCTACTTCAAAATTGTGTTGCTGCCACTGCCTCTTTCTACTTGATTGTAGCAGATGAATCACTTGCTACCTTGTTTTTCATTTCTTTGCTTTTTAATTTATTTTAGGGATACCTTTAGCTTAATTATCTTTTCTTAAACGTTTTTCCCAAGTATTAAGGAGATAAGAATGCTGAGTCTTCGCTATAGATGTGCCCATCACCCAAACAGTGTTCACTGGACCCATTAAATAGGTATTTGCTCCTCCCTTTCTGCTCCTTCCCTTCCAGTTTATTTCCACTAGGTTTTAACTTCCCTCTGTACATGTGTGCTTTTTAGTTAATTCTAATAATAGTGAGTTCCTGAGGCTTTTTTTTTTAATTCTTGATATACTTCACTTAGAAGAATGGTCTCCAGTTCCTTCCATATTATTATTAAAGGTATTAATTCATTATTTTATGGCTAAGTAGTACTCCACCATCCATCCCACTGTGTGACTATATCACATTTTCTTAATCCACTCTTGAATTGATGGGCACTTTGGTTGATTCCACATCTTTGCAAATTGTGAATTGTGCTGGAATTCAAGTGCATGTGTCTTTTTGATGAAAAATCTTTTCATTTGTGTAGATACCTAATAGTTGGACCGTTGGATCAAATGGTAATTTTAATTTCAGTTCATTGAGGCATCTTTATAAGGTTTTCTATAGGATTGTAGTGATTTGTAAATTACTGGAGACTAAGTTGATTCTTTAAGGTTTTCTAGATATAAAATCATGACATCAATGAAGAGTGATCATTTGACCTTCTCTTTCCCAATTTGCATACCCTTTATTTCTTTCTCTTGCCAAATTGCTATGGCTGGACTTCTGGTACTATGTGGAATAGAAGTGGTGACAGTGAGCATCTAGTCTTGTTCCAATTTTTAACAGGAATGCATCTAACTTTTCCTTATGCGGTATGATGTTGGCTATGGGTTTGTCACTTGGCTTCTCTAATTCTGAGATATATTTCTGCTGTTCCTAGTTTATTAGAGATTTTTTATCATAAAAGGGTGCTGGATTTTCTCAAATGTTTTATTTTTTTCCTGCATCTATTGAAATAATCATATGGCCTTGTTTTTTTATTTTGTTTATGTAGTGAATTACATTTATGGATTTATATATGTTGAACTGTCCTTGTATCACTGGGATGAAGCCTGCTTGATCCTGGTGAATTTTTTTTAATATGCTGTTGAATTCAGTTTGCTAGTATGTTATTGAGTACTTTTGCATCTGTTTTTATAGGGGGTGGAGGGATGTTTGTCTGTAGTTTTCTTTTATTGTTGTTGTGTTCTTTCAGGCTTTAGTCTTAAGGTGCTCCTGGCCTCATAGAGTAAGTTGAGAGGATTCCCTCACTCTTAATAATGTGGAATAATTTCTACATTGTGGGTATCAGATCTTCTTTGTAGGTCTGATTGAATTTGGCTGTGAATTCAACTGGCCCAAATATATATATATTTTTTGTATGTTGCTTTTGGGAGGTCTTTTATTACTATCTTGATCTTATAGTTTTTTAATTGGTCTATTCAGGAATTCTGTTTATTCCTTACTGAGTCTTGCGAGGTCGTGTGTTCAGGAACTTTTCTAAGTCTTCCATTTTATCCAGTTCATACACTTAGTATTTAGTATTAGCTTAGCTCTAAGGTCAGCTTTTCATTATTGATTGAGCTTATTTGGGTCCTTTCTGTTCTGTTTTGTTTAAGCTAGTGAGAGATATGCCAATTTTATTTATCTTTTCAAATAATTAATTTTTATTTTGTTAACCCTTTGGGGCTTTTTTGTTTTCCAACTTATTTAATTGTACTCTGACCATTATTATTTCTTTTCTTCCACTGCATTTGGGTTTGGTTTGTTCTTCCTTTTCTATTTTCTTAAAAGTGTAGTACTGTGTCTTTTTTGTTATATTTCTGCACTTTCGATGGTTATGAATTTTCCCCTGTGATATAAATTTTCTGTTCCCATAAATTTTGATAGCTTGTGTCCTATTTGTCATTCAATTTAAAGAATTTTTTTGATTTCCATCTTAATTTCGTTCTTAACTCAAAAATTCCTCGCAACTGGTTATTTAACTTCTATGACACTGTGTATTTTGAGTATTGCTCTTGTGATTGATTTCCAGTTTTATTTTACTGTAGTTTGAGAAGGTAGATGTATGATTTCAATTTTTTCTACTTTGTTAAGACCTACCTGTTTTGAGGTTGAAGATGTGATTGGGCTTGGAGAACCTTCCATGTGCTGCTGAGAAGAACATGTATTCTGTAGTCTTTGGGTAGAATTTTCTGTAAATGCCTGTGAAGTCCATTTGTTTTAGAGTTTGATTTAAGTTTATCATTACTTTATTGTCTACTTTGATGATTTGTTGAGCTTTAGCAGGGGGCTGTTGGGGTCCTCACCAATCACAATTTGTTCCTTTGCTTGGCTATATATATCTGGGACTCCTGTGTTGAGTGGATATATGGTTAGGATTGCTATGTTTTCATGTTGAATTACTCCCTTTTCCACTATATGATAGCCCTCTTTGTCTTTCTTTAACTTTGTTGGCTTACGAGCAATTTTTATCTGACCTGAGAATGGCTATACTCACTCTGTTTTGATTTCTGCTGGTGTGGAATATATTTTTCTAATTTTCACACTGCATCTGTGTGCTTCTTTGTGGTTTGGATGTGTTTCCTCAAGACAGCAGATGCTTTTTCATTCATTCAGCCAGGCTATGTCTTTTGAGAGGAGAATTCAATCCATTAATGTAAACGGATAGCGTTGATATGTGGGATATCAGTGCATGCATTGTGTCGGGTAATCCCTTATTGCTTTGTTTGACCACTTGTTCTATTATTTTATAAGAGTGTGTATTTGGGGGGATTTTAGGTGATTTTACACTGTTGTGCTGATTTGTTAAGTCCAACTTTATGTTTTAAATATTTATCCCAGCTCACAAACTCTTGAATAATACATATTCCTACTTCAGTGAGGAGAGATTCATTTATTCTAACTGCTAAAACCATAAGAATTCTCTTTAACTTTGTATTTTATAAATAATATGATTTATATTGGAAATCTACATAGAGTTACTGACTTCCAAATATCATCCAGATATCTATTGTGACCAATAAGAACATCTCCACTAACTAATTAATCACACAGACATGCTAAGTGCCATATGTGTGTTAGGTCCCCTCACGGGGACTAGGATCACAGGAGATACTCCCCACCTTACTCACCCTTCATGTCACGATAGATTAATAGTTGAAGTCGAGCACATGTCAGATTATTACAGTGCAGGGTAATAAATAAAGGATGGAAGTATAAAAAATGCTACTATTTTAAGTGCAATACATGTGGGAAGAAATCAATCTCTTCAGAGAAGTCTTCAAACTGTGACCTGGCTCTTTGTTCTCTTGTGTTGGACACAGAATCTTGATACTAAATACTTTAAAAAGGGTCAACACTGGTTATATAGTTAGAAGGGTTTTGTGTGTTTCCGTGGAAATTTGTCTTTTTTATCGGGGGGGGGGGATTTGTTGAAATTGAATGCACATACACTCTATAATGACAGCTATTTTGTAGCCTCATAGTTGTGTGAAATATATATCCACATACAAGAAACTGTAAAGGATCTGCACTGGGTTTTGGTATCAGTGCCTTTTCTTTACTCAATAAGAAGCAGACAATAACCTTTAAACAATGCAGCTATAGGGACAAAAAAAGGCCTTTTCATGTGTCCCACATGGCCCCTACCATCTGCCTCCATGTGTATTCACCAGTGCTGGCATAAGATTAGCAACTGATACATTTACCTGTTTCTGTTCAAAGATTATGTAATTAAAAAATCTAAAAAACACTAAATTCTATTTTTAAAAAGTTCAAAATGACCTCATTTTACCATAAAATTATGACATTGCTTTTTTTTTTTTTTTTAGAGACATATTCTCACTTTATCGCCCTCAGTAGAGTGCCATGGTGTCACACTGCTCACAGCAATCTCCAATTCCTGGGCTTAGGCGATTCTCCTGCCTCAGCCTCCCGAGTAACTGGGACTACAGGTGCCCACCACAATGCCCAGCTATATTTTTCTTGCAGTTTGGCTGGGCCAGGTTTGAACCCGCCACCCTCAGTATATGGGACTGGGGCCCTACCCAGTGAGCTACAGGCACTGCCTAAAAATGCACATTGCATTTTTTTATAAACGTACCTAAAATATGTGTATTGGAAGTATAAAGTTCAATGATTTGTGGCAAATTCATGCAGTTGTGCAGCCAACATCACAATCCAGTTGTAGAACATTTCCATCTCCTCTGAAAGTGCCCTCAGGCCCATTTGCAATCAATTTATTCTATTATTTTACCACCACCAGCCCCAGTCAATTACTCATCTGATCTTTTTCTGTCTTTATAGAGTTGCTTTTTCCAGAATGTTATATAAAAGCAATCATGAAATAAATGGATATTTCTCTCTGTCAAGGCACTTTTTTTTTTGAAGTGATTTCAGATTCACAGAAAGTTACAAAAATAAAATAGCAAGGTCTTGTTTATACTTCATTCTGTCTCTCCTAATGGTGACATCTTATGTATCAACAGAGTGTCCCAAAGGTTGTCATACAAAGGGAAATTAACAAACTCATATTGTATTTTATAATAAATGATATTTTACATTTTAACATTTTTATATTTATATATTGACACATAAAGAAATATTTTGTAAATGCAGTAGAATCTCTATAAGTTGATCACCCAAGGAACTGTTATAAACTGGTCATATGGAGGTGGCAAACATAAGGAAATAGGCCTCCTGTACTGATATGTATATGTGCTTTACTTTCTTGTACAAGAAAGTACAAAATCATACATAATCAAAACACACTAAAATCATACATGCAGATAGTATCATAAAAATTAATACATTCACTATTTTCTCATGGTTTAATCATTCTTTCTGAATCAAGGGTCAGTCTTGGTCTGCATCTTATTCTCACTACAAATACACGTGGAGAAAGGACTCTCCACACTGACTGCACCCTCAGCACACCTGAGCATTTTCCACAACAAATGACTTCAACTGCATTATCAGATGCCTGACATCCTCTTGTTTTTGAGTCTCTGCAATTTCTCTGTCATTCCACTTGCTTCTTCCACTTCATCAGCTGCTTCAGGTATGTTTATGCTGGTCCATACTTCAGTCAATATCACTTTGAAAATTGTTTCTGGGTTAGGTTCATTACAGGTTGCCACCTCATCAATCATTGCAACAAATCCTCAAAATCAGCTCCTTTGATTTCTGACAGGAAAGATGGACTGTCTGATGGGGCCAAAACATCACACTCTTGAGTTGTGACAAATAAAACTTTCTTAAAACACTTCTGGCCGACCTTTATTCAGAAGAGAACTAATCCAGAGGACAACTTCCAACTTTAACTGATGCAACATAGGAAGTTGCTTCCACAGGAAGAGCACAGGTTTGCGTTTTAGTAATAACACTGCAGAAGCTGGGTTTAGTAGTGCATTTTATGTGCTTTTTAAGTGCCTTGTTAAAGAGGTAGGATTTTTGAGGTTGTGTTTGGAGGCAGAAATTTCAGTGTCACATTTCTGAAATGATTCACTTGCAGCTGGTCAGGATGGTTGGCTACTGTCAGAATAGGCCTTTTTTTTTTTTTTTTTTCGTTTCTTGCTTCATACCCACTTCTTAAGTAGAACACCAGTCATCCATGCATATTTGTTTGATCCCCAAGTGAGGAGGAGGTTGTAAGTCTTTGGATTCTTGAATGTGTGTGCCTTTCTCAATTCACTCGTCACCAAAGGCTTTATTTTCTCTCTGGTTAAGCTAGAGCAAAGTGATATTGAAACATTCTTTGGAACGTTTTCCGCTCTGACATTTGTTATCCTATATCATGAGGCTCCTGTCAGGCATCTCCTTGATAGAGGGTCCTCACTTGCCAGTGTTTAAGATGCCATGTTTGAAGCCTCCAGTGAAGTCCAGAAACTTTCTGATGAACTCTTTCACAACTTCCTCTAGAACTTCACTGGATTTACCACATCACACTTTCTAGGAGATCTTGCATCACAGTTTAAATTTCTTAAGCAAACATCTTGATGCTTAGAAGTCTGCCACCCCAAATTCCTGTACTAGATTTTTAGCAGCTTCTTGTATCATCAGCCTGGAGGTTTGGGCGTTAACTCTTCCTATTGTTTGAACCAGCTTAATGTAGCCTTGTTGACATCATCGAGGAAAGTTTTCCCCCTTTCCCCTTGTAGGTCTCTGCTTTCTTTACCATGTCTCTCTGTGCACTCATGTTTATGTTTTGGATGTTGCTAACTGTAAACGTGCTAATATCAAAATATTCTACCATCTTTCTTTGGCTGCTTCTTTCAAGAAAATCCAGAAGATCAACCTTTTCCTTCAATGTCAGCTCTTTAAGTTCTTTCCTTTGGGCCATGATGTCTCAATTAACTGTAAAATTGCTCAGTAATTTTAGGATATACCAACAATTCAGACAAGTCCTTCAAATTAAAAAAAAAACAAAGACCTCTTCTACAACATATGATGAACAATAGGATATTAGGTTTATTCTAACATGTGGTAATAATTAAATGTGAAAAAAGTACTTATACTAAAGAAAAAAAAAGTACAACTAAGGAGCAGATCCCACACCTGCTACCCCTTAGTGTAGAGTGGACACAGCTGGTCAACTCATAGAGGGTGAATTAATATTGTGTGTCACAGTCCAAATGGTAAGATACAACTTATAGAGGTGGTCAGTATATAGCGATCTGTCTTCCATAAAGTACATGTGGTACATATCTGGGATATGACAATCAGGTAACAGGAGGTGGTCAATGTAGGTAGGTAGAAAACTATAGGGGTTCTATTGTATTTTGTAAAATTTTGTAATTAATATTCTGTAAATAAAGGTACATTTAGCTATAATTTCTCATTTTCCCTATATATGTATGGTGAACTTTGTCACACTTTATATAATACAGCATCAAAATCAGACATTTGCAATGATAAAGTGTGCATGTGCACCACAGCGTGTGTCACGTTCAACTTCCCATGGGAGGTGCCCAGTCAGTAATGTGGGAAAAGTGTCATGTGAATGCAGTTGATGGAACAAAGGATTTCACTCCTACTTTTCCTTCTTGTCAATGGGAAAAGGTAAAAATGCAGTTGTGGTAAAGACAGAATAACATATTAGTGATTTTTGCAACAAGTTTTAGTGTGTTTTTGTACAGAAATTTAGAAATTGCTGTAGGTGTCATAATACATATGTACAACTTATCAGTTTACAGGTGTCTTGATTTTACCAGTTCAAAGGGAATGTAGAAACTTTGCCTTTCTTTCAGCCCCTCTACTCCCGTTTAGAAAATGATTTTACATATTCTCTCCAAAAATGTGTAGAACAACATCAAACAATGCTATAATTTTCTAATTGATTGGCTTCCTCATCAACCCAATCTGAGATATTGAAAGCAAACAGAAACCCCAGAGAACCCACCAGTGAGTCTTTAATTGGATATTGAACTCTTCAGTGAGTCTTCCTTCTTCATGACACCTTTCAGAGTCTTTTATATCTGTACATATGCATATATATTTAATATTCAGTCTTACTCTGATCTAAGTATGAGGAATATGATGAAAAGAAAGACGTGCTTTTACTGTATCTTGTCCTTCTTATTCCTTTTTAATTATTTTATGTGTTTTTATTTAATCTTCCTTCTAGATTCTTATGATTAAACTGCCAAAGGCAAACAAAATTGTCAATGCATTTTAAAAATTTGTCAGAATCATAAAAAATATAGATCTAGGCAGGTGATCATTCTACTCTTTAACTTCACATTGGCTTGCCCTCACTTACTGGGACTCAGTGATTGCACATGTCTGTGCTTAACATTCAGCCTGTGAATCCTGAGAATCCAGTGTTTCATTACTGTGGAAATTTTTGATCTCTTGATGGGGCTCTTCACAGTGATGGTGTGATTGTGTGATGCTATACCTCTATGACTTTCTAATTTTTTCCTTTCTCTTCAATAGATAACTTTGCCATTATTTTACACTTCCCTAGGAAAAATGTTGCCTTGGACAGTACCCGTGTGTGTACTGTACTTCATCTCCCTCAGCTGGTGCCCTTGGAGGTTCATCACACACAGCCAGCTCCATCTGTCAGTCCCTCAAACTTCCATCTTATTGGCCTGAAATCAACTCCTTTCCAACATCTGTCATTTGCCAAGATCACCCACTGAACCTGTTCCAATCTGGAATTCATTCACTCCTATTGCCCCCTGCTTTCCATGTCATGACTTTCCACTGAAATCTCGGTACTCTCCTCTGCTTTTCCCATCTCATATTCTTTATCTATTCTAGTAGAGAAAAACTATTATGAAGTTTTCTTCCTCAAAAAGTTAAACTTTCTTGATGCTGGATTTTTTACCTGCCTTTTTCCATGGGAGAATTCTTCCAGAACAGCAATGATTTTTGCATTCAAGCTTAATCCCTAAATGGATTTCATAAGGACATTGATAAACATAGAGGCAATGGTATATAGTACTGTTAATATTGTATCCAGAACATTTCTTCCTGGATTTTTTAAATTAGGCTTTTGTGAACTCACTTCAAAATTTAATGGCTATCAATGCTGTGAATTTTGAAAAGCTGACCTTAAAATAAGTATTAGAGCCTAATTAATTTATGAGTTTTAGACAACTCAATTAATAATGTGGTTGATTATTTGCTTATTCAATTGAAATGTTGAGGCTAGTTAAGTATAGCTTTTCTAAAATTAATTACATAAAACTCAAGGTTGGAAAAATACAATTGGATATTCTAGAAAGGAGTTTTCAAGGAACCAGCTACTTGCCCATGGTGCTCCAGTAGTAATATACTAATATTTGACTATCTTAAGAGGTAGGGTTCAGTTTTTTGAAAAATTCTAATTAATACCAAATTTTTCTTTCTTAGTCAAGCAACATACCAAATAAATTCTAGTTGTATTTATACACATAGATTATGCAAAAGCACTTAGAAGTATTTATCTGGAATCTCAAAAAACACAAGGTCTATTATTACACGTAATCAATTATATTAAAATTAAATACATATTTGTTTTATCAAAGACCAGATGATAAAATGCAGCTGGTTTCATCTGTACATTTTCTAATCAATTCCATATACCTATATCTCTATTTTTGTGTCAATACCATCCTGTTTTGATCACTATAGACTTGTAGTATAACCTGAAGTCTGGTAATATGAAGTCCAGATTTGTTTTTTATTTGTTAGAATTGAATTGGCTATTTGGGAGGTTTTATGGTTCCATATTAAAAGCAGTATTATTTTTTCTATGTCTTCAAAGTATAACATAGGTTCTTTGATGGGGACTGCATTAAATTGGTAGATCATTTGGGGTAGTATGGACATTTTAACAATATTGATTCATCCCAGGCAATAAGCATAGTATGTTCGTCCATTTCTTAAGATCTCCTGCTATTTCTTTTCTCATGGTTTTATAGATCCCTTTGTAGAGATCCTTCATATCCTTTGTAAAATAATCTCATTTTAATATATGGTGTTGGGGAAACCAGTAAGCCAAATGTAGAAGACTGAAACTGTGTCTGCACCTCTTACCACTTACAAAAGCCAACTATGGATAAAGGATTTTAATTTAAGACACAAATGACAAAAATTCTAGAAGAAAGTGTAGAAAAAACTCGTGACAATGTAAGACTATGAAAATATTTTAGTAATTATAGCAACACCAAAAATAAATAAATGAGACATGATTAAGATACAAAGCTTCTGCACAGCTAAAAGTATAACAACTAAAGTGAACAGATAATCTTCAGAATGAGAGAAGATACTTGCATGCTATGAATCTGACAAAGGGCTGATAACTAGAACCTATAGAGAACACAAACTAATCAAGAAGAAAATAGCAAACAATGCCATTTATAACTGGGTAAGAGACATGAGCAGAACCTTCTCTGAAGATGACAGATGAATAGGCAATAAGCACATGAAAAAAAAAAAGATCCTTGTCCCTAATCATCAGGAAATGCAAATAAAACCCACCCTGAGATATCACCTAACCCCAAGTACAGTAAGAATACCCACATCACAAAGGCTGGAATTTGCAGATGCCGATGTGGATGCGGAGAGAAGGAAACACTTTTACACTGCTGGTGGGATTAAATCTAATGCATTCTCTATGGAAAGAAGCAAGCCAAATCCTCAAAGAGATAAAAGTAGACCTTTATTTGATCCCACAATCCCTTTCTTAGGTATCTACCCAGAAGAAAAAAAGCAATATTACCATAAGGACATTTGCACTAAAATGTTTATTGTAGCTCAATTCATAATTACCAAGACATGTAATCAACCCAAGGGCACAACAAAACAGGAATGGATTAATAAGCCATGGTACGTATACACACACACTATGGAATACTGTTCAGGCATAAGAAAGATGGAGACTTCACATCTTTTTTATTAACCTGGATGGAGTTGAAACTCATTATTTTTAGTAAAGTATCAAAAGAATGGAAAATCAAGTATTCAATGTTCTCAATACTAATAGGAAATCAGTAGATAAACAACTACAGGCTCACAGTGAGAAAAATATGATTGAGTTCAAACAGGAGGGGTAGTGGGAGCAGGGAAAGGAAAGGGAACAAGAGAGGGTGAATGGTAAGCTCTCACCTAATGGGCAAAATGTGATAGTATATAGTACACCCCCTGGGTGAAAGGCTTAACCACAAAGAAACGCAAATATTGTAACATGATCATTTGTACCATTATATATTTATTTTTAGAATAAATAAATAAGTAAATAAATACATGTTCCTACCAAACAACTGTTTGAGCAATGCCTGCTTTGACTAGATTGCCTAACAAAATGGTTATTCATCCTGTCATATATCATGGCTATTGCAAAAAATTTCCACTGCATTTTAGTTAAAGATCATTTTTTAAAAAGCTAGCCAGGCCTGGTCTCTCACGACTATAATCCTAGTACTCAGGGAGGCCAAGGTGGCAGGATCACTTGAGATCAGTAGTTTGAGAACAGCCTGAGCATGAGCAAGACCCAGTCTCTACTAAAGACAGAAAACTTTAGCCAGGTGTTGTGGGCCTGTAGTCCCAGCTATTTGGGAGGCTGAGGCATGAGGTTTGTTTGAAGCCAGAAATTTGAGGTTTCAATGAGCTACAGTGATGTCCCTGCACTCTATCCCAGGCAACAGAGTGAGACCCTGTCTCAAGAAAAAAAAGTCTATCACAAAATAAAGCAGTTTAGATAAACTTGGTTTCAGCTGTTTGTTTTATATTTAGTTTTTGCATATGATACCCTTGTCATTCAGTGATAGAATTGTAATTTTCCTATTTGACATGCACTATCTCACCTGCTGCTTCAGGTAATTAAACAGTAGAACTCCTGAAGTCCCCTGACCCCTTATTAGGATGTGTATGCTCTTCCACCCATCAGTCACCCGGTGTTCACTACCTGTGGAGTCCTGATGACATAGCTCAGTTCTGCATGTCAAATAATCACTTTAGTCCAATTAAATTCTCACAACGTAGCATTCTGGGCTGTTGATGGAAACTGGAAGAAGTATTACTTCCATTATGGAGTTTAATAGTATGGCTTTTTGACACAAAGTAAAGCTAGGTATTCCAAAGTTGTGCTGCATGGCTATTTTCTCTCTTGAAAAAATAATCTTCTGACAGTGCAGTATGTCTGAAACACCATAATAAATAGGAATTTGATCACTGTGGTTAATATAGTAGCTCCATGGACTGAGATGCTGAGGTTTCATTATTGACTCACCAGGCATTGGATATGCCAGGTTATTTCACTGATTAAAATCTTGATTAATCACCTGTTAACATGTCAAATTTTACTCCAAGTTCACTATCCATGAAGAGTAGGTAAAAAAAAATGCTAAAGAAAATTTATAACCAATCAGATTCTTATCCAACCCCCATTATGTGGAGGGAGTTAAACTATTTTTCATCACGTGTTTCTTTGGGGGAATAATTTTATAGGCGCTATGTAAGGGGAATTGCTTTTCATGTTTTCATCTGAAACATTCAAATTTAATTTTTTTCATGTATGTTGCACTAGCATGTACAAAATGGCGTATATTATGAGAGAGACAATGTCTTGATACCGGAAACAGACATAACAAATTATTTCATGAGAAGGAAACTTCATACTATTTCTTGAGTATCAAAGTTATTACTCACAATATATTTAACAGTTAAACAGCAACTACAGATGGCTGGCAATTTCATTTGCTGGTGAATCAGCAATTTGACAAGACTCCTTGGGCGATTACACACTACTGTCAGGATCACAAGTCACCTGGAGCACGGGAGCCTTCCTGACCTTAAATGCACTCAATCCACAAACCAAGTCTCCTCCCCCCTTTTTCCCCTGCTTTGTGCCTTCCCTCAATCACCAAAGTTTACATTGGTTTTTAAGAGACATTCACACAAGCATGACTATCATTGTGTCCTTGATCTTCAAGAAACTTATCTTTTTCCTGCTAAGTAGCTTCATGCTGGGATGACTCTTTCTCTCTATACAATATCTGTATTTTGGATCTTAGCACCCTCACCAGTAACAGAGCCTATCTCTGAATTAATGTGCCATCTGGATTCTCTAGAACCTTGTCTATCTGAATTCGATTATTATAGAAACCACATAAATCTATACACAAATCATTTAAGATATTGAATATTGATTGTTAATTTATACACTAAAATAAAATCAGTTATAACATCAGAAATTAAAGTCTATTTCAGGAACATACAAATATTTTAATAATATCATTCTCTGCCTATTAGATTGGCAATTATGGCCAAGGGCTATGACTCGGTTTACAGCTCCAGTTCTGTCTCTGGATACTTAACATTTGGTCAGATGACATATCACACACATAAACTTGTTTTCCTTTGCCTTTGATTGACAATCCTTTTTCCCCTAAGGAGGTAGAAATTATGGGAACATGGACATTCCCTGGTTGAAGTTGTGCTCATCAAATGACCAGGAGGGAGTCAGTGCACACTAATGATGAGGAGGAGACATGTGCTTGGCCCGAGTAGGCACATAGGGATTGGGAGAGGGGGCAGGTCTGCCTGTATTATTCCCAATAGGCAGTGCCCTCTGCCTCAGTTAAAAGGAGTCACTTTTAGAGAGACTCGTCAGTGGTTACCAGATTCACTTGCTTGCTTCACTCTTTAATCTACACCAACCAATGGAATTCCAACCAGATTTTCCTCAGTATGTTGGAGGTCACTATCCCTGAAGAGTAAGTGAAAGAAATGCTGAAGAAAATGCCATTTATAACCAATGAGATTCTTATTCAAAGCAATCTTACCTGGATTAAACTATTTTTCATTAAATGTTTCATCAAATTGCAACCAAATTCCAAAGCAACATTATTTACTCCTTATGTCCTTAGGCTTCACTAAATTATTCAAGGGCTCATGGGAAAGAATCTCATTACATATTTCAAAGGAGACTGACTTAAATACACACCAACTTAGGATTTTCCTAAGAAAATCCTTCACGTGTATCATTTTGGACCATCAAAGACCACTACTATGTATTGAAAAAAATTCTTCATGCTCGGATTAGTTCTTACATGGCAAGGGATTCATATTATTTCACTGAAAAAAATTGGTCACCATGTTTCTCAGGGTGTTAAGAGAAGGGGAACTTGTAGCAATAGGAAAATTATTTTCCATCAGTGTGATTTTAGCCTTCTAGCAACATCCAAAGTCTGGTTTAACAAATTTTTTATGGGCTTCTGTGTTATCACGACAAGGGAGGAAAGGGAGGACAGAAGCATACAAGTAGGGGAAGAAATGAGAACTAAAAGCTCTGCTGGCTGTGGGTGTTGGTACCATCATGCATTTATATTTATTTTCTCATATGGTGGATAAACCAGCTCAGTAAAAGATTTCAGAAGAATAAGAGTCCTCCTAGTTGGGAGGTGGGGGCATAGGGGAGTTATTACATAGGAATGATTCTTAAGAATAATGCTTATTTAGACGCATTAGTTATCACATCCGTGATAAGAAAATGTGTCTCATTGTGTTGTAACAACCAACAGCTTATCATTAAAATTAGTAACTGCCCCCCCCCAAAAAAAATCAGCAGGAGTTATAGCACAGTGTGTTCAATCAACAATGTGTGTCGAGGAAAAAAATGATTTTTAGAAATGCAAGATCAGTAGATTCAAAACTCAAAAGGAAGTAGAGAGCACGTTTGGCAAAGTGAAAGATTTCAAGGACACGGCACCCCACACAGAGTCCTGGCGCTGTGCCGTAGCAGTGCGCACTTTGGTTTTGAAGGACAGGTTAAGGGCACATTCCTATTCAGCTTAGATATACAATACCTAATTCTCTTTTCTAAAGTCAACTGCCCTTTCACCCCTTTAGAAATATTAATGCGATCCATATTTCAGCTTATAACAAAAACAAAACTCACCTTTCACATTAAATAACATTTGGGAATAAAAAAATAGAGACAGGCCATGTACTAGAAAGGTATGTCAAAGTTGAGATGCTTTTTCAGTAATTGAAAAATTGAAAACTGCAGCAATTGTGAATTTGGGTGGGGGCCTTTAACATCATTGAAACTCTCACAATGTGTCCTCATGACACAACCTAAAATTAGAAAAGTTCATGTACATTTCTAGTCTCTGTCTGATGGAATCCAACCATTCTATAATACAAGGCAACCCATTGGGAAAAAGCCCTTTGGTGACTTTCACATAATATTCAGAACTATATATCTAAAAAATACCTTATTTTAATCATTTCCTATTGGGGACACAATGATTTCTAGTGGTGAAGCAAGGTGATCATAGATTTTGGTACAAGACTTAAATAAAATAATTTATGAAGCATTGCTTTTTATGAGCTGTGCAAATTCAGTAGGGTAACCAGGTACTCTATATATGCTTAAAACATAAAGGAATACGTAGGTGTGCTGTCTTGTTGGTATTAATATTTATAATCAGTTGAGCGATCTTTGCACCTTAGGAAATGAGGAGTTTGAAATGGAAGCTATCGTCAATTTGATTAACCTTTGGGTGTGCACATGGATTGGCTATCGGGATGGCTCAGAGTCTAAAATGAATGCCATGTCTTCACTAAAAATTTACTTTGGAAAACGCATTTTTAAATATTTAGTTATATAAAAGAATGTCAGAAACACAAAGGATAGCCTAGTTCTGTCCTGCCCCTTGGTCAAAACTTACTGCCAAGAAACAAACCTACAAAATGTTAGATCTGACAATAACTAAAGATTCAAGTTTTTCACACATCAAATTATTAACAACAGAAATGTGAGATTCATATGAATATTTGTAATTTATATTACCAAGCATTTTGAAGTAGAAAAATTATGGCAGACTTTGGAGTCAGAGAGACGCATGTCCTACTTCTTCTATTTATATATTTTCTGAACTACTTAACTGTTAAAACAGTGATGACGATGATAATGATGATGGTGATGTTGTAGAGTTTGCCTAGTATTGTAGAAAGTATGTGAGCTATTGGTAAAACATGGGATACTATGCCTTGACCTTGGTAGAGAAGAGTTTGCCGCTTCCACATGAACATAGCATTTATGTCATGTGACCATCTACTAGGAGCCAGAGATGATGTTGTCAACACCAGAGACTTCAGTTCAAATAAAAAAGGGATCAGGACAAACAACAAAAATTGAGTGACGCCTTTGAAGGATATTCTGATTAACTTCCCTTAAGACAGATGGGGATTTCAATATGGCCCAGTAAAAGAGGCTGAAACAGTGGCTAACCAAGTGAAGTGAGGGCATAACGCTCTACTTTCCCATCAGGATGGAGACTGAAAGTTGGTACTCCTTTTCTCTGTCTCTGTCTTATTAACATTAAAAAGTGAAATGAAATTAAAGCAGTATTGTGCCTTCAGACTGGATGCACAATTAAGCCCCTTGGCATTTTGAAATGGGAAATGTTAAATGTATCATAGTTTTAATTTCAAGGTCTTTTCTCCAGAAGTGAGGAAATCATTTAGTTCACATACCTGATTACAAAGACGAGGAAACTAAGACCCTCAGCAGGTGTGTAACTGGCCGGAAGTTGTGTGGCCAGCGAGGGGCAAGTTTGGTGCCCAGGCCAAGTTTTAGCTTAAAGATGCTACTATAATGACTTTTCATTAGATTTGTTCTATTTCCTTCAGTAATACTTCATTATTTTATGTTTAAGTCTAGGTTACTATATATTATTTTCAAAATTAAATAAATGTTTATCTTCTAAACAAATCAACTCCTTTCTAAGACTTAGAAAATTAGTTATACATTATCTCACTATTAGAATTAATCTAACAAATTCAGTGTCTGAAAAAAACTAATAAGAAAAAGAAAAACATTTCAAAAACAATAAAACAACATTCTCTCATTCCTGGAGCTGATTTAACCAAAAAAAAAAAAGGAAAGAAAAGAAAAGAAAAATCCTCCAAAACATAAAAACACAAGACATAAGACAATAAAAAAATAAAACTTCTTCCTTTTTGCTGACTCAAGACTTAAATTCAGGTAAAAAATAATTAACATTGGTCACAGTATGGTAGTTTGATGATATTTATGTGAGATTATTTCAAAGGTAATTTTGGTGATATCAGACACCATAAAAGAAAAAAAGGTAGCATAGCAGGAAAGTAGTTGGCAATATTTTTATATTTTAAAACCAGAGTAAGGGCTGGAAAATATTTTGTGTGTCTCACTAGCAAGAGTAAGATAAAAGCAAAGGAAAGAAGAAGTGAGATTAGTATATAGGGAAATGCAGAGTGTAATGTAATAGAATGTAATGGAAGGAAGAGAGAAAATGGGACAGAGACAAAGAATTGCGTATGGGGGTGGGAAGTTAACATGGACAGTGACTTCAGCTGTCACTCAGGTTACCAAGCCATAACTTGCCCACATTGATCAAGCTTAATCCTCTATAGTATCACTCCCTTTTCTTTTGCTGTCAGGGGTAAAAACATAAGGGGAGGAAATTTTTTCTAGATTGATTCCATTCTTATAGAAAAGTTAATCTTTAACTGAATTGAAATGAGATTTTTAATGTTTCAGACAGCATGTATCCTAAAGCCAATTCAATTTTTATAGTGCAGGATTTGAACTTTTTCACTTATTTTTTTGATTTTTAAATTTCTACTAAAGAAGATTTAAAGGTAGCATATGTAATATGTTCTAAAAGCATTGAATCTGGTTAGTTTTAGTTTTATAGTTTTAATTTCATACAACTTCTTCTTTAAGGTTAGTCTTTGCTTATGATTAAATGAGCAATTGATTTATTCAATTCATAATTTTTAGTTGGTGAGACCATTCAGGTGGTTCAAATGGTAAAAGGATCAGCTACCTGCCAGGTCCCAATGGTGTTTGCAGTAAAGGTGGGTCTAGATTTCCACAACTTGACTTTCAGTCCTAAGTCCTTATGAATTGAAGAGGATGATGATCCAGACATTTTTCTTTACAAGAAAATGAATAAATAAGGATACAAGAAGAAGTAATAATAAGGAGCCTAGTGTATTACATAAATGTTACTAAAAACAAATAACTTCCTGCCAATAAGACATAGAGAGTTGAAATGGAAATGCAGAGCTGGGAATTCTCCTAGGCTATAATTCTATTATTATTATTATGTTTTTAAGTAGCTACGCCTAAGTCTCCTGTTTCTAGTTATATCCAAATGTTTTTGAGGAAACTCTCTGACTTCTATAAATAATGAGGAGTGTCCCTTTCATTAGCTAACAATATTACTTCTGTGAAATTTTTATAAATCAGTATTTAAGGGAAAAAAAGTGAGTCTAATAGGTTCTAGCATAGAGATAGCTTAGACCAATCAATAATTTTCCTTCAGCTTAATTAAGGACGGGAAGGTCTTTCCCCCTCTTACCTTAGAGATCACAAAACTATTACTTCTTTCATTCTTTTTCAATGTCCGGTAAGAAGTTGGATTTTCATGCAGCCCTTCTGCTTTCCTTGGACATCTAACCAGGTGGCAAAGTCCATTGAGCAATTTGGCATGATTTGGACGCTCTCCTCAAACAGAGTAACAGGGAGGGGGCAGGTCAAGATGAAGGAGGATTTACAGAGCTGTGCTCAGAACTTGCATGCCTGCCTGCATTATACCTGGCTCTAGTGGAGAGTGTTATTAATCCTCCACTTTAATGAGCACCAAGCTTTCACACAGATTTAAAATAAATCTCTTACCAGTGTCCCTTCACAGTGTTACTGCAATTTCATATGCTTCCATTAGACCTTACAACTGGTAAAGAAAATGAGACATTTCAAGGCCATTGAACGCAGTAAACCTGGCCAAGTTAGTTAATGTGGATTTTTCCATAATTTTATCAGAAAAGGAATTTGTGAGCTTCATATTCTTACCATCTTGCTGGATCTACCTAAAATTAATATTGTCCAGTTGTTTATTCCGCAGATGACAATATTATTAATAGGTTTTTTCCTCACATGTTACCCAATCCGAATTGGATTTTTTTATTCTTCCCTCTTAACAGCCTGCACTGATTCTTTATAGAACTTAATAAATGCTTAGTGGATAAATTAGCACATTTCTAGGTCTTTACTCTAGATTTTGGGGGAAATAAAAACAAATGAATACTCTGAAATGCAATTTTTAAGTATTTTGCTATGGATACAAATATGAAGCAAATATAAGCTGAATGGAAACTGGAAAAATATCCCTTTATGAGATTTTGGTAAAATTAAAATATGGAACTATGTAAAATGTTTACACTTCACATAAGTAAGAGAAGACTGCAATTTTATCATCTGTGAGGTCAGTATTAGCAGCAGACTCAGAAATAGGCATTGTGTTCTCCTGGCAAGATGATCTGATCTTAAACCTACAAAGCAGAGGCGGAAGAGTGAGTGGAAGGGGCTCTGGGTGCATGGGGTCAGTGTGGAGTTATGTGGGGGGATTATAGCACCCGTATACCTGCTGCAAAAAGGACTTTTCTGGCAATGACCTTCCATGCAAAAGCTGAAATTCAATTTAAAGTAGTGAATTGAGCAATGAAGGCAGTCAAAGTATCTATTTAGTTACGAAGTCTAAACTGCAAAACCAAGCCTTATAGGTGCCTAACCTTAGTCATGTCAGATTGTCACATATTTGTTAATGCATTAGTTCATTTCACTGACCTCCTGATCCTCACTAAGGAGCTGGTGGGTGAAATAAAGAATCAAGACCTTCTCCATCAGGTTTACACTTAATAAAAGGAGAAACACTCTGAACTATTTGCCCAAAGGAACTTGCTTTACCACTGAGAGGAGTGGAAATAATATTCCTAAAATTGCAATGCATTCAAGAAGTGAAAAATTCAATTCACAGTTAAAAGCGCATTAACCAGGTATGGTGGCTCACATCTATGATCCTAGCACTCTGGGAGGCCAAAGAGAGTGGATTGCTTGAGCTCAGGAATTCAAGACCAGTCTGAGTAAGAGCAAGACCAATCTCTACTAAAAAAAGAAAAACTAGCCAAGTGTTGTTATGGGTGCCTGTAGTCCCAGTTACCTGGGAGGTTGAGGCAAGAGGATCCCTGGAGCTCAAGAGTTTGAGGTTGTTGTGAGCTATGACGCCATGGCACTCTACCGAGGGTGTCAAGTGAGATTTTTTCTTAAAAAGAAGAAAATAATACTATCAATCATCTGCTGTTTTTATGTTTTCATGGAATTTTATTGATTTCATATCATTTATAAAAAACTGAGGGTTAAAAATGAAGATTAGAAGAATAGGAAAAAACAGCGGTTACAAAGCCCTTGGCCTCATGCTTACAAAAGGAGATTTGAGTAAACCACCTCGATTAATGGGTGGAGTTGAGAGTCCATGGGGAATGAAAGGACATACTTAAATTTTTATTTCCATTAAAACATGAAGATTTTAGTGACTAAAATTGCGTATAATTATGATTCATCTTTTCTAGAAGCTAAAGTCATTGAATGCAAAAAACCAAACAGCCATGCTTGCTATATTTTTGAATAATGAAATATCAAGCAGTCTTCCATTCAGGCCTTTTGCACAGATGGATACACCTATATCAAATATCTTCTGTTAACTTCATTACAGTTTGATTATGAGGCACAAATTTTCCTTTGTTCTATTTTTTCAGAAAGAAAATAGTTGTAATTTTTATTTAAATACTAATAAAAATTAAAGAATGTGCAAAAGTTATTTATTTTATTTGAGATCCAGGGTAAGCAATGTTAAAATGTCTGTAAATCCTTCTGAATATTTTCTTATTTTCTCCTCTTTTTGCTCCCCATAATTTTTATTTAAATGGGACTATGTTAAATTTACTATACTATAAATTTTAATCTTTTTAAACTATTTATTTATCTACTAATTGGTAGGGTTGATTTAAGGCTAGGGTATGATTTCTCACTAATCACTATAATGTTGGTTATATTAATTAAATAATTTTTTAAAATTTCAGAATATTACAGGGATGCAAATGTTTTGTTACATGGATTGTATTCCTTGAGTCAAAGTTCTGAGTGTGACCATCACCCTGACAGAGTACACTGTACCCATTAGGATGATTTTTTTTTTCCCCAGTGGTAAGGCAGAATTTATTTACAGAAAAAAATTCAGAAAACCCTAAAGCTCCTGGTACAGAGAGAGAAAACTCAAATGGGGAGAGGAAAGCTCTCTCTGTTTCTCTCTCAGTCTTTCCCCGTCTCCCCCTTTAGGCTTTTAGTCTCGGGGTATATATAGGTGTATGGGTTCCTTGGCCAGGAAACGAATGAACACAGTCCCTTTCACCAGGGGCAAGGTGAATGAATGTATCAATGAATGAACACAGTTCCTTCCACTGGAGCAAACTGAATGAATGTATCGATGAATGGACACAGTCCCTTCCACTGGGGCAAAGTGAATGAAAGTATCAATGAATGGACACAGTCCATTTATGGAATTGAGGCCTAGGAAATCAAATTGATGTAGGCATAGGAAATGGGGGTTCCACATTTAGTCCTAAGAGTAAAGTGAAGGAGACACCAAGGCACAGGTGTCTCCTCGGCAGTTGTCCAGGCTTTTTGGCTATTGGAGCCTCTGGTGGGGGTTGGAGGTCCCCCTCCTTGCCTGTCATCTGGCCTGCTGGCTCTTCAGTTGGGTGCTGCAGCACCAACACCGCCAAGGAGGAGGCGGCAGGTCCACCAGTTCCGCTGAGCTGGCTATGGCGCCTAATGTCCTGTATAGATTCTTCCTCTCCGAGTAAAAACTCTAACTGCGGTTAGGGAAAAAGGGCAAAGACTCGATCTAACTGCTTCCTGCTGAATCAGGCAATGATAGAAGGGGGCAGTTAGGGTTTCTCTGGAGGGAGAGTGATACAGGGGTTCATGGACTGGAACCTTCTTTATTGCGTGTAGCTTAATGACATTTAAGTGTAGGTGGTCTGTGGTTGGTTGTCTTCATTGTCCACCTCCGTAGAAGATGGAAGGTTCCAGGATTTTACTTGTGAATGATGTTTGCAGGAATCAACTCCTATAACTTTAACAGCTGTAGAAGAAGACAAGATAACAGGAAAGGGGACTTCCCAAGTTGGGGTTAGGGAAGGTGAATTAGAGGGGAGAGTTTTGATCATGAGTAGATCTCCAAGAGGGAAACGTTCCTGTTTTAGTTAGTATGTTCTTCCCCAAAAGGGGAGCAAGACTTTCAGGCATGATTAGGGAGGCATGAGAGAACAGAAAATCATCCCAATTTAATCTTAAAGGCTGGGAGAAAAATTTGGTAACCGGCTTTCCAGACACCCTCTGTATAGTTATGGATTTGGGAGATAAAAGACCAGGGTTAGAGAGAAGTACAGAAAAGCTTGCTCCAGTGTCCAAAAGAAATTTTATCTCCTGGCACTCCACTATAAGGCAAACCTGGGGCTTTTGAGGGGTGATGACACAAGTTGGAGGCAAGAAAATTTGCCCCAGGCACTCTAAGTCCAGTTTGGGCTCCAATGGGGTCACTGTCCCAGGAGGCCTTCGCCTCCAGGGACAGGCCACCCTCCAGTCGTTACCCTTGCATTCTGGACAGGGGCCAGGTGGCTTGCCCAGCCGGTGGTGCTGCTGGGGGCAGTCTTTTTTGAAGAGGCCAGTCTGACCACATTAGAATCACTTGCTTTTAGCTCCTCTGGTTTCCCTCTGCCCCTGAAAGTTGTTGATTAGTTGGAGTGCCATTACTAAAGCTGTCATTCTTCTCTGTTCCTTTCTCTCTTTTCCTCCTTTCTCTCCAGGTCTCAGTTATAAAAGACCATAGTGGTTGTTTTAAGAAGATTATCCAGATTATGGTCTAGGACTAGAGCCAACTTCTGGAGTTTTCTTTGAATGTCTGGAGCTGCTGGAGTGATAAAGTTGTCTTTTAAAATAATCTGACCCTCTATGGAGTCAGGTGTTAATTGGATGTGCTTTCTCATTGCCTCCTTAAGCCTCGTTGTTTTTTTTTTTTTTTTTAATTAAATCATAGCTGCATACACTAGTGCAATCAAGGGGCACAATGTGCTGGTTTCATATACAATCTGAAATGTTTACATCAAACTGCTCAACATAGCCCTCATGGCATTTTCTTAGTTATTGTATGAAGACATTTGTATTCTGCAATTAGTAAGTTCTGCCTGTACCCCTCTAAGAAGCACCATAGGCATGGCCTCACCAATTACCCTCCCTCCACCCTACCCTACCCCCTCCCCTTCATTCCTATATTCTTGTGCTATAGTTGAGTTATAGCCTTCATATGAAACCTTTAAATTAGCTTCATAGTAGGGCTGAGTACATTGGATATTTTTTCTTCCATTCTTGAGATGCTTTGCTAAGAAGAATATCTTCCAGCTCCATCCATGTAAATATGAAAGAGGTAAAGTCTCCATCTTTCTTTAAGGCTACATAATATTCCATGGTGTAGACGCACCACAGTTTATTAATCCATTCATGGGTCAATGGGCACTTGGGCTTCTTCCATGACTTAGCAATTATAATTGGGCTGCAATAAACATTATGGTACAGATGTCTTTGTTGTAGTGTGATTTTTGGTCTTCTGGGTATATACCTAGTAAAGGAATTATAGGGTCGAAAGGAAGGTCTATTTTTAAATCTCTAAGCACTCTCCTAACATCCTTCCAAAAGGAACGTAATAGTGTGCATTCCCACCAGCAGTGTAGAAGTGTTCCCTTTTCTCCACATCCACACCAACATCTCTGGTTTTGGGATTTTGCCATGTGGGCTAGTCTTACTGGAGTTAGGTGGTATCTCAGAGTAGTTTTGATTTGCATTTCCCTGATGATTAAGGATGGTGAGCATTTTTTCATGTATCTGTAGGCCATGCACCTGTCTTCTTCAAAGAAGTTTCTCTTCAAGTCCTTTGCCCACCCTGAGATGGGATCACTAGTTCCTTTCTTACTAATACGTTGGAGTTCTCTGGGTATTCTGGTTATCAAACCTTTGTCAGAGGCATAACTTCCAAATATTTTCTCCCAGTCTGAGGGCTGCCTGCTTGCCATGTTTACTATCTTCTTAGCTGTACAGAAGCTTTTTGCTTTGACCAGGTCCCAGCAGTGTATTTTTGATACTGCTTAAATTGCCTGGGGAGTCCTCCTCATAAAATATTGACCCACGCCAATTCCTTCAAGAGATTCCTCTGCAGTTTCTTCTAATATTTTAATAGTTTCATGTCTTAAGTTTAAACCTTTAATCCCGTGAGAGGCTACCTTAGTTGATAGTGAGAGGTGTGGGTCCAGTTTTTGTCTTCTACAGGTCACCAGCCAGTTCACCCAGCACCATTTGTTAAATAGGGAGTCTTTTCCCCACTGAATGTTTTTAATTGGCTTGTCCAAAATCAAATAGTGGTAAGTAGCTGGGTTCATCTCTTGGTTCTCTATTCTGTTCCAAACGTCTACTCTCTGTTTTTGTGCCAATATCATGCTGTTTTGATCACTATTGATTTAGTAGAGTCTCAGGTCTGGTAGCGTGATTCCTCCTGCTTTGTTTTTATTTCTGAGTAATGTTTTGGATACTCAAGGTTTTTTCTGATTCCATATAAAATGAAGTATTGTTTTTTCAAGATCATTAAAATATGACAATGGAGCTTTGATAGGAATTGCCTTAAAATTATATTGCTTTGGGTAATATAGACACTTTAACAATGTTGATTCTTCCCAGCCATGAGCATGGTAAATTTTTCCATTTGTTAACATTTTCAGCTATTTCTTTTCTTAAAGTTTCATAGTTCTCTTTATAGAGATCTTTCACATCCTTTGTTATGTAAACTCCAAATATTTCATCTTCTTTGGCACTACTGTGACAGGAATAGAGCCCTTGACTGTTTTTTCAGCCTGGCTATTGTTGGTATATATAAAGGCTACAGATTTAGGGGTGTTGATTTTGTAGCCTGAGACATTGCTATATTCCTTGATCACTTCTAAAAGTTTTGCAGTAGAATCCCTGGTGTTTTCCAGATATGCAATCATGTCATCTGTGAAGAGTGAAAGTTTTATCTCTTCTGACCCTGTGTG
This sequence comes from Arctocebus calabarensis, assembly GCA_963573935.1. Lineage (NCBI taxonomy): Eukaryota > Metazoa > Chordata > Mammalia > Primates > Lorisidae > Arctocebus > Arctocebus calabarensis. The sequence goes on along the minus strand of CAUYON010002323.1, from coordinate 815 downwards.
GATACCTTTGATTGCCCTTTCTTCCCTGAATGCAATGGCTAAAACTTCCATTACAATGCTGAAGAGCAATGGAGGCAATGGGCATTCTTGCCTGGTTCCTGATCTGAGTGAAATGGTTTCAATTTAATTCCATTCAGTACGATATTGGCTGTGGGTTTAGTGTAGATGATTTCTATCAGTTTGAGAAATGTACCTTCTATACCAACATTTTTAAGTGTTTTGTTCATGAAGGGATGCTGGATATTGTCAAACTTTTTCTGCATCAATTGAGAGAATCATATGGTCTTTATTTTTTAATTTGTTTATGTGCTGGATTAAATTTATAGATTTATGTATATTGAACCAAACTTGAGATGCTGGGATAAAGCCCACTTGGTCATGGTATATAATTTGTTTGATGTCTTTTTGGATTCTGTTTGTTAGTATCTTGTTAAGTATTTTTGCATCAATGTTCTTTAGTGATATTGGTCTATAGTTTTCTTTTCTTGTTGGGTCTCTCCCTGGTTTAGGGATCAAGGTAATATTTGCTTCATAGAATGTGTTGGGTAGTCTTCCTTCTTTTTCTATAATTTGGAAGAGATTTAGTAATATAGGTACTAGTTCTTCTTTAAAGTTTTGGTAGAATTCTGATGTGAAGCCATCTGGTCCCGGGCTTCTCTTTTTAGGGATATTTTTTATACTTGATGCTATTTCAAAACTTGATCTAGACCTGTTCAACATTTTCACTGCATTCTGGCTAAGTCTTGGTAGGTGGTGTGCTTCCAAGTATTGGTCAATTTCCTTGAGATTTTCATATTTCTGAGAGTAAAGTTTCT
>CAUYON010002318.1:0-55367 GCA_963573935.1 Arctocebus calabarensis | reverse complement strand
TTATATAGTGATCAAGAAAATGCCATGAAGGCTACCTGTAACAGTACGATCAAAACATTTCTGAATGTATATGAATCGTGCCCTATGATTGCACCAATGTACAGAATTATGATTCAATAAAATTATAAAAAAAAAAAAAAGCCCAGAACCAGATGGCTTCACATCAGAATTCTACCACACCTTCAAAGATAAGCTTGTACCTATATGACAGAACCTACTCTACCTATTCCAAAACACTAAGAAACAAGGAACCTTCTCCATCACCTTCTATGAAGCAAACATTACCTTGATTCCAAAACCAGGAAAGGACCCAACTAATAAGAACTATAGACCAATTTCACGAACAAATATCGATGTGAAAATACTCAACAAAATCTTAGCCAATAGATTGCAGCTACACATTTAAGAAATTATACATCATGACCAAGTAGGCTTCATCCAAGGGGTGCAAGGCTCGTTTACATATGCAAATCCATATATAATTCACCATTTTAACGGAAGGAAAAATGGAGACCATATGTTCCTCTAAACCACCAGTTCTCAACCTATGGGAGAATGGCCACAGCATTAGGAAGGTTGAGAACCCCACTGCTCCAACCAGATGCAGACAAAGCATTTAACACAATTCAGCATCCTTTTCCAACTAGAACACTTAAGAATATAGGCATAGGTAGCACATTTCTTAAACTGATTGAAGGTCTTATGGTGTTTAGGGATATCATATTCCTCAGACCAATTAAGGTCTGTTTCATAAGTCTGGGAGCATTTAAGTTAGGTGCATAAATATTTAGAATTGAAATGTCCTGTTATTGTATTATTCACTTGACCAACATGAAGTGTCCATCTTTGTCTTTTTTGACTTTAGTTGCTATAAATCCACTTTTATCCAAAAATAAGATTGCAAGCCCTCCTTTCTTCTGATTTACCTTTGCCTGAAATATTGTTTTCCATCCCTTCATCCTGGGTCTTACTTTGTCCTTCAAGGTTAGGTATGTTTCCTATAGACAACATATGGATAGCTTGTGATTTTTATCCAGTCAGCTAGCTCTTACCTTTTCCTTAAAGAATTCAAGCCATTAACATTTATTGAGAGAATTGAAATGTGATGGAGTTCTATTTATCTTATTTTGTGAAAGTCCATTTCTAGTTTTATCTTTTGTGTCATTATGGCAGCAAGGTTTGTCCTTTAGTTTCTGGGTGTGTAATTTTCTGGTGATCCATTATAAGGTGTAGAATAGGTTTAAGTATTTCCTGTAAAGCTGGTCTTGTTTTGTCAAGCTTCCTCAATGTTTGCATATCAGTAAAAGATTATATTTCTCCCTTAGTTTTAAAGCTTAGCTTAGCAGGATATAGAATTCTGGGCTGAAAAATTTTGTTTAAGTAGGTTAAAGGTAGATGACTAGATGACCATTCTCTTCTGACTTGAAAAGTTTCATTTGAGAAGTCTACTGTCATCCTAATGGATTTGTTCCTATAAGTCACACAACAAAATTGTTTTGTTTAAGTAGGTTAAAGATAGATGACTAGATGGCCATTCTCTTCTGGCTTGAAAAGTTTCATTTTGAGAGCTCTCCTGTCACCCTGATGGATTTACCATTCTAGGTCAACTAGAGCTTATTCATGGCTACTTGCAGAATTTTCTCTTTCATCTTTACTTTTGACAGGTTTGTGACAAACCTGGAGATCCTCTGGTCCTGGAGATGCTCTGCTAGACTTGAGATGCCCCCAGGGTTTGATTTCCCTTTGAAAAGAGTGTGTTTGAATCTCTGCTGGTACTTGGAAATTTTTATTTATGATATCCTCTACTAGAACTTCTATTTCTCTGGGACATTCTTCTTTTCCTTCTTGAATGCATATAACTCTTATGTTTGAATGCTTCATGAAGTCCCATAATTCTCTCAGTGAATGTTTTCTTTTCTCGCTCTTTTTTTTCTGCCTGTGTTAGCACAAGAGTTTTATTCTCTAGTTCTGAGATAATTTTTTCTCTAAGGTCCAATCTTTTATTGATACCTTCTGCCTTCTTAGGTTCCCTGGTGTTCTGCTTCAATTACTTGAGCTCCACTATACCCTTTTTATATTCTTCATATCTTTCATCCCTTATTTGGTTCTGTTTTTGGATTTCCTTTTGGTTATTTTGTACTTTCTCAGCAATTCTCTTCATTGTTTTTACCATCCATATCTTAAATTTCTTTTATGTCATTTTAAGTAGAATCCTCTGAAGTAGCTACCTCATGATCTCTTAGGGGAGGGGTTGCTCTGATTCTGTTTTTCACGTTGCCAGGATTATTCTGTTGGTTCTTCCTCTTGAGTATTTTCTTTTTGTCTGCTTCCTTATCCTACTTTTTCCTTTTGCTTATTCTTCTTTAAGTTACCTGTCTCTGACCTTAGGCATTGAAGTGTCCTTTTGGCATAGGACTAAAAGGAAAAGAAGAGTGAAAAGCAAGAAGAAATAAAAGATTTAAAAGTGGAGAGAGAGAGAGAAAGAGAGAGAGAGAGAGTGAGAGAGAAAGAGAGAGAGAGAGAGAGAGAGAGAGAGAGAGAGAGAGAGAGAGAAAGGAAATGGGGTAAATGGAAATATTGGCCAAAAAAAAAAAAAAAAAAGAGCAACAGAAAGAGAGAGACAGGAGTAATAATGGTATTCAGCATAGTGCTTTCACCCACACCCACAATTCCAAATCTCTTGGGCACTGGGTTGGGTAAGTCTCTTGAAGAACTCATTACCAGCCTGAGCAGAAACAAGATCCCAATTCCACCAAATAGAGAAGAAAAAAATTCTGTAAATCAAAACTAAACAAATAAAACACCTTATGGGATAAAATTGGGAGAGAAAGAAGAATAACAGGAGCATAAATTGGCAAAAATGGAGCCCTTACTGTTAAAGAAGGAACAATGAAAAATTATAATTACAAAAGGAAAAAGAAAGAAAGAAAAAGAAAAATCTAGGGGGAAAAGTGAAAAATAAATTCTTTTTAAAAGAATCTATATATATGTATGCTTATATATGTGTGTGTATGTATATATGCATGTGTATATATGTGTGTATATATGTGCATATATATGTATGTATGTATATGTGTGCATATATATGTATATATATGTGTACACACACACACACACACACATATTGAGGGCAAAGAAATCAGGAAGACAGGACCAGGTATTCTCAGTAAGACAGAAAATTCCTGACTCAGTCTTATACAGCAGTATCAGTGTCATGATTAAATATATGGCAAGATATATATGTATGTATGTATCATATATATAAATATATCTTGCCATATATTGCCTGGACCACAGATGATCTTCTTGGATATGAGATGCTAATTGACACTGATACTGCTGTATAAGACTGAGTCAGGAATTTTCTGTCTTACTGAGAATACCTGGTCCTGTCTTCCTGATTTCTTTGCCCTCAATCCCTGCAGAGTTGGGAGCCTGAATCTCTTGTCAGTCTGCTTAATAGACGCCTCAAATCCCCAAACCATGTCCCTTGGTCAAGCACTGGCTTTCCCAGGAAAGCATGTGTCACTTAAATCTCCCCACAGCTGGCTGCCCAGCTTATCAGGCACCCAGAACTGACCTCACATGAGGACCCTCAGGGTTAATCCTACAAGGCAGCTTTCCCACAATAGTGTGCCCAGCCTACAGCCAAACAATGAGAGCTCTGCTCCTCCTGGCCTTGGGCACTGTTTTAGACTACGTGCTCACTTGCCTAAGCTCTCCCAAGGTAAGTCCACCAAGTGCCCAGGTCCAAAACAAACAAACAAACAAACAAACCTGCAAGGCAGGACTTCTCTGTCTGAAAAATACTGCTGCCACCAAACTGGTAGGCCTTCTCCACTGCTCTTGATCTGCTCCTGGGCTTCTGGAGTTTCCTGCTGCCTCCCTGTGCCCCTGAAGCAATTTCTGGGCAGGTCTCACCAGTCAGAGGTAGCTGGACTTCTTTCTCTCCTATCACACTACTTGTGGCTTCAAAGCAGCTGTCTCTAGTCCATCATCTTTCTCCGTCCTCCCTCATACAGATATTCTTAAGTATAGTTTTACACAGAATGAATTTTACATACAGTGAACATCAGCATGTATTTAATAAGGGCAAAAGGCAAAATAAAGTAACCTGTGTATCTATGTTCACAAAGAGAATAGATAATAGGAAGTGAGAATAGTTTTCTCCCAGGAATCTTACAGGCAAAAATCTGTGGCAAATGCATTCCCATAGTAAACTGACTAATCTTAGGAAAATGGTATTCTATTTGAAAATGCTCAATCTTCTGGAAAATATAGAAACCAAATGAGACTTTACAAACTCACAAAGGCTATCTGGACATCTAATTATTTTAGAGAATGATGTTAGGTAGTAGCACATCTAGGCTTTTATGAAAAATAACTAAGTCTGAACATGTTAATCAATCTGATATAACATCAAGGGTATTATCAGAAACAAAAAATTTATAGAGAAAAATCTTTACTTCATCTAAAATACATCTTGAATGTTGAACTACTTTGTTCATCACTCTTTCAGAAAATAGCCAGTATAGTATGAAAATAAGACTAGTAAGAACACTTGCAGTATATTAAAATATGGTTAGGATTAAATAAGGTATATATTCAAGAAGAATAAATTTATAATTTTATAAGAGAGCATTTTACAGATTAGACATTTTGTTTTAATGTCTCACATGGTATATTTTATTGAGCTTCTCTGAATGTGTAGATTCAAGTCTTTCTTCAAATTTGGGAAATGTAACAATCATTTCTTCAATACCTTCTCTGCTTCTATCTCATTCTCTCTCTCTTTTTCTCATGGCCTCTTATAGGCATATTTTAGTATATTTAATGATATCCCACAAGTTCCATAGGTTTTGTTCCTTTTTCTTTATTCTTTTTTCTGCATGATCCACTTTTTATTGCTATTCATTTATTCATTATTCCCTTCTTTAAGGTGTTTTTCCATGTTTCCTTCAGCTCTTGGAACAAATTCAAGATAGTTGAAGTGAAGATTTCATTTAGTATAACCAATGTCTTCACTTACTCAAGCTTAGTTCCTGTCAATTTCTTTCTTCTACCTACATTTTGTCACTCCATGAGTTGGCTATTATTATAATGTGATAACTATAAAAATCAGATTCTTTCTCCTTATCAGATTTTGCTGTTCTTGCTTGTTGAAGGTTGGAGACATTGACTTAGTGATTTTAAAGAACTATTTTTTTTTTAAAAAACAGTCTCACTACGTTGCCGTGGGTAACGTGCCATGGCGTCACGCTCACAGCAAACTCTTCTCAAACTCTTGGGCTTAAGCAATTCTCTTGCCTCAGCCTCCTGAGAGTCTGGAACTACAGGTGCTCACCATAATGCCCGGCTATTTTGTGGTTGTAGTTGTCATTGTTGTTTAGCAGGCTCAGGCCAGGCTCAAACCTGCCAGCCTCGGTGTATGTGGCTGGTGCTCTACTCACTAAGCTGAGGGTGCCAGGCCTAAAGAACTATTTTTTCTCAGACTGTATTCCTTGCCATGTGTAGACACTGGAGTCTCTGTTTTGTTATCACAATGGTTATCCAGTTACCTGACAAAGATTTCCTTATATACCTTGAGCCAGAGAGAGAGAGAGAGAGAAAGAGAGCAAGAATAGAACTTGTGTGGCCTTTGCAAATTGGCTCTAAGATGGGGCACTCCTTAATGCTAAGTCAAACTCCTTAAAACTGTCCTAATCCTAACCTTCACCTTCTCCTTGATTGGAGTCCACAGATCTGCCAGAGGTGCAATCCTTGGATATTCTAAGGTCTTTTTCAAGTCTGGGCCCGGGTATGTTTTACTCCTGCTTTCATGGTTCACGAGATTGCCCTTTATTCCTTTGTAGCCCAAGAAACTTCCTCCTCAGTCTCTCTTTCCCAGGTTTTTGAGTATTTACTCCATATGTTGTTTGGTCTACTTGCTCCATTTGTTGTTTCTTGTTCCAGGAAGCTATGGAAAGTATATTTTTAAAAAATCTTTTAATAGCCACCACCGCTGCCTAGAAAGCCTGTCCTACTTCACTTGAGATGGGTCTTAGGGACTCTCCAAACTGGTGAAAATGTACAACCAAAATGCACAGTGCAGAACTTTAAGAACCAGCTTTGTATTAGCCTCTTAGCATCAGCAGGCCACACCAGGAATGCAGGTTGTCATCCCAGGGGACCGCAGTACTAGGAAAAAGGGGAATAAGAGGCAGGATAGCAGGCCTCTGAAATATTTCCTTACCAAATTTAGCCAACTTTCTCTTCATTAAGCACTCCCTTGTTGCCATAACATTTTTATTAGATTCTAGAGTCCCTAAAATTCAATTCTGTCAATTCTGTCAACTTAATGGTTTCTTTAGTGATCTGAATTTCCTATTCTGCTATTTTCTGTCACTCTAAGTATGAGTTTTTAACTTTGATGATGATCACTTCAGACTTGTCTTTCTTTTATGAATTGTTCCCAAAGCAGTAACCCTAAAATGACGAACAAAAGTACTTTGCTGAGTGGCTTTTTAAAATAGATTCAGTTTTGTATACTTTTTTATTTCATTTATTTAAGATAGAGTCTCACTTTCTTGTCCTGGAAGAGTACCATGGCATCATAGCTCACAGCATCCTCAAACTCTTGGGTCAAGCAATCCTCTTTCCTCAGCCTCCCAAGTAGCTGGGACTACATGTGCCCACCACAACACCTGGCTATTTTTTAGAGACAAAGTCTTGCTCTTGCTCAGGCTGGTCCTGAACTCATGAGCTCAAGCAATCTATCCACCTTGGCCTCCCTAGTAGGTCCAGGCTGGGCTCGAAGCCGCTGGCCTCAGTGTATGTGGCTGGTACCCTACTCACTGACTTAAGGCACCAAGCCTACAGAACTATTTTTAATAAGACTGTACTAGGGTACTAGGATCACAGGCATGAGCCACTGTACCCAGCCCTGTATGCTTTTTTAAATGTGAGTCTTTTAAAAAGAAAGAAGAACAGAAAAAAAAGATAAATAAAATGTATTTAAATATTATTGTGTATATCTATTGTACAAAGATCAGAGAGTCAGTGGTTGATATTGGTACAGAGTTAGATAGCTTCTCCAGATAGACTCAAACTATGAGGTTTTTTTTTTAATTTTTTTTATTTTATAATTTTATTGAATCATAATTCTGTACATTGGTGCAATCATAGGGCATGATTCATATACATTCAGAAATGTTTTCATCGTACTGTTACAGAAAGCCTTCATGGCATTTTCTTGATCACTATATAAAGACATTGATACTCTACATTTAATAAGTTTTCCCAGTACCCTGTTAAGATGCACCGTAGGTGTGATCCCACCAATTGCCCTCCCTCCACCCATACTCCCCCTCCCCTCCCCTTCCTTTCCCCTTTCCCTGTATTCCTATGCTATAATTGGGTTTTAGCCTTCATATGAATTCAACTTGTCAACATGTTGTTTAGGATATTGCATCCTCATCTATAAGTGAAACATGTTTGTAATTTCCCTTTATAACAATATATTTTCTCCAATTCCAATATCAGGTGTATCCAGATCAAGTAGAATGATATTGAAATATTTCTTCTTTTTTTGTTGCTTATAAGAGTTCTGGAATTGCTTGTTTTGTAAAATCATTGTGGTCTATGAGTTTATGAGAGTTTGAACTTTGTTATTTAATTTAATTCATTGCTTAATTACTGTTTTTCTATGAATGATTATACTGTGGTTAATATGTTAGCACAACAGTATTCCCAAATAGCTTTTTGTTTGTTGGAAAGTTGGGCTTTGGGGGGGCAGAGTTAATACTTTGCATGAAATATCTTATTTTATAACAGTGAAATTGCTTTCTCTGTTGTCTTGTGATTTTTTTTTGAGGTGAAATTTAAGTTTTTGTATGAATAGCACTATTATATCTATCTTGAGTGTCTTGCTTGTACTGTATCACATCATACCTTTGTTTAATTCTTAATAAACTGTTCCCTTGTTTAAAAGAAAAAAAAGAGAAAAAGAAGCCAGTTTCACTTAAGAATAACCTTAATATAGCACTAAAAATTATTAAACTTCTCAATTCTAGATTACAAACTGTGTCTTAGTATTTCATGTGGTAAAGTGTGAAACAAGCACAGAACACTCCAGCTACAGAACTGAGTCTGAGGGCGGCCTCCAAGGACCAACACTGGCACGATTGTTCCATGGCAAGTGGACTGCTGCCTTCTTGAGGACTTGGGATTTTTTTTTTTCATGGAATACCATTTTTATTTGAAAGCACAACTGACAACTGTGTTCAATCACACTTGGGTATTCGATAAACATTTTCTTGACAGTGAATTAAGTGAAGCTGTCAAGTGAAAGAAAACAAATGATGATAGCTGTTGTCAATAATAAAATTCAAGCTTTCAAGTGAAAATTAAAATTTGGGAAACCTTGTATCCTCTGCTGTGAGATTGGCAGCCTCCCATTACTTAAGAGACTTTTCTAATGAGACTGGTGATGATATTCACAGATACGAATGTTAATATTAATTTAGAAGATCTGAATATTTCAATGGACTAAGTAATGGCTTTCTCGAACAACCATTGCACAATGTTACAAAATTGCATATAGATAACAGGTTAACTGAAAAGGTTAAAAAATGAATTGTAATGTATTAGAAAATCAGAGGCTTAACAATGTTGTTTTGGGTCATACACTGAAACCGACCTTTTAGAAATGATCCTTGGTAAGTTTTGATGCAGTATCAAAGAATATTCACAAGTACTTGAAAAGCTGATAATAACATTCCCTGTTATTTGCCAACCACATATCTATATTTGAATTGAAGTAGATTGAATTTTCTACTTACACATCAACCAAAACACTGTATTACACTGACTGAATTCATAGCACATAAGGGCAGAACTGTTTTCTATTAAACACAGGATTTAAAAGATTTGCAAAAATAAAAATAAAAATAAAGGCTTTGTAACAATGTAAAACATTAAAATGCTTCTAACCGAATAGGTTTTGTTTTTTAAAAATGTAGTGATTTGAATAAAATTTTGCATTTTATAATTTGTTATTCATATTTTTAAATGTGTTAATAAACTTTTAAAACTTGATTAGTTTTACTACATCATAAATAAATATAAATAACATCTCTTGGGGGGGGTCTCTTGATATTTTTGGAAACTAAAAGGAATCTTAAGATCAAAGAGTTTGAGAACTGCCTTTGTAAATAATCATTGAGAATTCCTTTTTACTTTTACCCTGCCCTTTTAGACCGGCTCACTTTAACTTAATTTCATAGTCTTTATTTCAAAATCACAGTTAGATACCTTGCTAGTACAGCCCATGTGTGGAAGAACCACCCTGTCGTTCTCCAGAATCCTTCATTAGAAAGCAAGGGAAGGTAAAAAAGAAGAAAGACGAAAAGAAAAGTTTCTGCTCACAGGACCCAGACCCAGTGCTAAGGCTGAGTCTGTTCTCACCCACTGATACCATGTTCTACTTGCTGTGAAATACTTTTAGTGTCTCCCTGGCCCACAGCCTCTTTAAGAAGATTAATCAAACAATACATTCAAAGAGCTCACACCAGGCTCGGCACACATGTGCTGCATGGCAGATACCATCACAGTTATCACGCCTGCCCCTCTCGTCTAAGCCACTGCAGCTCTCGGCCTTTCTCCTGTGCGATGTGTGTATTTGCCCCCATCTTTTCACATGAGGGTATCACCAGTTCTGAGTTATGCAGAGAGGGCTGAAAACAGCTCCAGCATATTCCACAACAGTGGTTTGCCCCAAGACGCAACCCAACCCCTTTCCAAGCAGCCCAGCAAAGTACTCAGGGCCTAAGCGACCCTTCTAGGCACAGCCTTCGGTTGCTCCTTGCCAGTTGCAAAAGGAAAAAGCTCAAACTTCCAAAAATACCCCCAAGAGGCTACTTGGTATTTGAGCCTGGCTCGAGGCAGAAAGTATGAAAAGCGCTGTGTGAAAACGTGTCTTTGGTGAGAGACTTCTGGCCAGCAAAGACCGCCCCAGTGCTCTCCATAAAGCAAACAAGGCTTTGAAAACCTGGCCACTCGCTCCTGAAGCAACTCAAATTCCAACACTAGGAATTTGACTTCTTCTAATACAATTTCCTTCGTGAGCAGATGTTGGACTCAGAGAATATCAGATCCCCAACCCTTCCTATTTTACTTAAGCTGTAGGGGTATTTACACAAAAGTTTGGGCAGCTTTAAACCACCGCTCGCCAGAGGGGCCTGGGATGCTCAGTCACTCATCCCCCCCATGTGAAAGGCATCTGTGCTCAGGAATCAACCACAAGAGTTTCTGGTTCATTTGGAATCCAGGTCTTCAGCACAACATGGCTTTTTTACTTTTTCTTTTTTCCCCCCTACCTGTTCAACAAACAAGCAAGCTGAGACATTAAGTACTTTTCCACAGTTCTCCATAAATGCAAAATGTTGCTTCTGCTCACATGTAAATGAGACCCTACAGGTTACAAAGAGCTCTCTTACCTGTTTCCTAACTTCATCTTTTTTTTTTTTAATTAAATCACAGCTGGGTACATTTGTGCAATCATGGGGTACAATGTGCTGGCTTCATATATAATCTGAAATATTTTAATCCAACTGTTCGACATGGGGTGCCAGTTGCTGTCAGATTAAAAAAATTTGGACTCAAAAGAACTGAGTAAGCCCAACTCTACTCTAGCATGTGATTGCACATCCATTAAGAGTTAGGTCAACTCTGAGAGACAATAACCCTAAAATAATAGTGGCCCAAACAAGATAGAAGTCTATTTATCTCCAGCATGAAGGAGTCCAGAAGTATCCCATCCCCTGGCCACCAGGCGACCACCTGATTGGAAATGACCCAGCTCCTTCTTCTCTGTTGGGTAACATCTCAGCTGGGTTGCAGAAAGGACTCAGTGAAAGACTGTCCATGGTATTTCAGTGTAAGGGATGTTTGCACCACTATTTATGTATCCTCCAAAATAGTGGTGGCTTCTCTCTCAGGTCTTAAGGTGGTTGCCTGGACTCCAGCCATCCTGCCCACATCCCAGCCCTCAGGAAGGAAGCAATGAAGAAGGAAGAAGGCAGAGGGCGCGGGATGACTGTCCTCCATGTAACCACGTCCACCTGCCACTTACAGCCCAGTCCCAGGGACTTGGCCATGGGAACTGCAACTGACTGCAGGGGAGGCTGGGTCTTATTTCAGTTCACGTGCCTGGCTACAAAATCACAAGTTGCATAACAGAAAATAATGAAAAAAATGAATTTTGAGAGACTATGAGCAGGCTCAGCACAATCCCAAACAAGTGGGATGGGCTGTCTCGCCCTGTGTGTTCACCTTTGGATATGTAAGTCCTGACCTCACAGGCTGGCCCAGAGCCCAGGCAACCTGACTGAACACCTGCTTTGGACAAACGGTGCCTGGATTGGGTACTTTATTCTTGGGATATATGAGCGTCCAAGATACCAAGTCTCTTAGAAGAGTGAGTCCACGAGTGAGGTCTCCACACAGCACAGTGGAGGCTAAACTGGATGCAGATGCCAGGAAAGAGACATTTTTGGATGGGAAAGAGATGGAGATAAAGTGGGCACTAAAAAGGTAAAATCAATCCACAGACAATCCTGGGAGGTGGAAGGGGAAAGATGGACCTGAGTGACTACCTGGAACTAGAGATATTTGTTAGCACTAAATATTTGTTTAAATTGGATGTTTGTTTGCAAGCTGTGTTTCTGGAAGAATCAACCCAGCTTTGAAGTTTAGTTCAGGGCAAGGATTAAATGAGAATGTTTGGTAAAATATCTTACAGATTCTATAGTGCCAGTCGAATGTAATAAATAACAGTAGTATTATTAATAACTGACACTATGCTACTATCTCTTGTGATAATGGGGATTATAAGTGAAGCTAGTAGCTTGTGAAATCTCAAGTCCTCAAGATGATTGTTTCTGACGATGAGAAATGGAAGTCTCTACAGGTTAGGGACAAAAGCAGCTTTTTCCTTTGGTGCAGAGCATATTCTTTGGGTGTATTTCAATCCCAAGCAGAGAGGCGGCTCTGGGTGGAGGAGACCTAATTTCCTGACTCAGCTCACAGTTCATGAGATGTGTGGCCTTTGAATTTCATCTAGGCAGACCAAGCCTCAGTGTACTCAAGGAAGAAATATGGGCACATCTCAAGAGAAAAAGTTCAATTTAGATATGAATGAGGTCCACATACTAAATAAATAAAAACAGAATAATATCTGTATACCACGTGTTTTGCTGGAAACCCATAAGCTGTAAGGAACTGCCCCGATAGAAGGTGGTATCGGGCAGTGACTGGGAGGGCAGATGTGAAGCAGAGTGTCCTCACTCCTGGCCCTGCCACCTGCAGGAGGTGTGACACTGGCCAAATTCCTTAACCTTTCTGAGCTGAACTGCAGTTTTCTCATTTGCAGAAGAAGAATGATAGCGATGTGTACTTCATAAGATTGTCACAAAACTGAAAAGGATCAATGCATGTAAATTGCTTAGAATAGTGCCTGGCCTGTACCAAGTATTCAAGATATATATCAGCCTGTATTTTCAGTAAGGGTACTATTGTCCCAATTAAAGCCATTGCCTAGGCTGCCCACATGTAGTTCTTGTCTTGAATACACCATCCAGATTCTTCAATGGATGCCATTTTGAAGTAACTATGGCATACCAAGAGAGTGTCAAGGACTTAACTTAGCAAAGTAAAGCCAAAGGTAACCCCAAGAATGTCAACTTCCCCTCTACCCCTGCATGAAGAACTCACAAAAATATCAGAAAGATTATTAAACTCTTGCCTAAGCACAACATGGGATGCTGAAACAATCTTATTTTGAACCTAAGGGGTAGATGCCAATGTAACATTTTTAATAAAGGAACAATATATCCTAGGAATCAGGTTATTTGAAATCTTCAAATGCATGCTCTCTGTCCTTACTCTTCTTAGAGCTAAGTCCTCATCAGAAGTCTACTTAGGCAAGTACAAACTCAAGACTATAGGAATGCAGTGATGTTGAGGAAATGTACTTTCTGGATGTCTGCAAAATAAGGAAGACCTTGCAAGTTGAGAATGACCTACCCAAACTGTGCTGACCAAAATGTCTTATCTCCCAGCTGGAGCTAAATCATACTGACCCCGTCTTTATCTATATTCATCTATATCGAATATACTCGCTACAAACATTCTGACAAGCCTCAGTTGGTAAGTTTATTCGTACCATTGTCAACGACAGCCTTATTCTGCAGGTGTAGACCAGACTTTGCTAAAGCTAGAGGGACCTCCAGATTGGAAAACCACTAGAGATGTTCCTGCTCTGTTATTTCAGTCCGATTCCTTCAGGGCTAGCTAATTTCCTTCCCCACGCGCTGACTTTGTAGCCCCACCTTCAGAAGGTAATCTTATTTTCCTTATTCCTAAATCCTTAGAAGATACTTGCTGTAACCCTGAGTATGGAAAACTAGTGTAATGAACTTGGCACCTAGTTGATGTTCAATAAATGTTAATCCCCCTTTTCCCTTGGGGGATAGAAGACCATTGCAATCTATTTATGAACAAGTATTTACTAGGGCTGGCAGAGAGTAGTGAGTTAATAACAGAGGCTGCTGTGTGAAATACTGGCAAAGCGAGTTAATACCCATTACCCATTTTCACGTGCAACACTAGAAATGTGAGCTGTTACTTGGTTTTAATGGTATTGTTGAAATAAATGCAAACAATGTTGATTGTTATTGTAATATATCTAAACAGAGAAGTTGTAGTCCCAAAGTTGCCTGGAAGTTAACATAAGCTAGTATGAACCCACAGAAAGGAGGAATTGTCAAAACTACTCATGCCCATAATGTAATATATTCCTATCACCTATTTCCCTTTACACATCTGTATCCCCAACTAATTAGTGAAATCTTTAAAGTCAGGAACCCTGTCTCTCTCTGGCATCCTGCATTGCCAGCTACACACTGGTTTTCAGCAGTATTTATGGAGTGTATGTTGAATGAACAGATCTTTTTATGGTCAAGCAATGGCTTTGCCAATGGAATAACTGTATCCACTTATTCCATTACTAGGTAAATATCCATCCTTCTTGCTGCATTTCTCTCAGAGGCTAGTGTTTCCCCTCTTTCAGCTTGAGTCTTTTGTAATGGAATAAGGAAACACAGTATGGGGCTTGGGGTAGGTGGAGGTTTTTCTTTGGGGTTTGAGTTTTTCAGCTGGTTTTATTCTGAGAGATGTAGTGAAGATTCTACTATAAAAATGTTTACTGCTTCTCAAAACAACCCCTCTGAGGGTGGGACGCAAAGAACAAAGGACGCAACTCCACTTCACCTGCCTTACTCTTCCAAATGCACCGTCGGCCAGGATGGAAAGGGAAATAGGAAATAAATATTGGGTCCCTGGATGGGGAGGTGTGGGGAGGGAAACAAATGTGCATTGCATTAAATACAATCCAAGGCATCTATTTTGTGTCAGGTAGAGAAGTCAGGATGCTTTTTACGGCTTGGTTCAGCCCTATGGGAAGGGGATTCTCAGGATTCCGTTCTGTAGACATACAAACTAACACACACTCACAGCTGTACGGGAGATTCTTTTTATGGTTTGTCTGGTTCAAAATACAGATACTAAATTAGCATTGCTCATTTTATTCTGATCCAAGGAACATCCTCAAAAGCTTAATGAAAATATATATTTCCAGGCCGCTGTCCGGAGATCCTGGCTGGACAAACCTGGGATGCAGAACAAGTCTGTGAGATTTTAGCTCATTCCAGGCAGTTTCTCTGACCCAGCAAGGTTTGAATCCCCTGCCCACAGCATTGAACCTCACCAGAGAGCACCAAAGTGTCCAAATACCCAGGCACCTCCAAGTAGCCCCAAGACAAAGGGCTTCATGATCTCCAGCCTCTCCACAGTCCCACCTTTCTTTCTATCTACCCATCCCATTTTGTGAGCAGTAAAAACACAACCATGACATGCCGTTTCACTTTAGGGCACTTCTTTCAACAGATGTAGCCCACCAAGACTGCCCTCTACAAAAATTCCAAAGTCTAGTTAGGAGGGGCTAATCTCATTCTAGAACGTTTGGGCAAAGAAGGGTCAAATGATTGTCCAGATGAACGTGGCTGGAGAGAACTGCACGCCCCCTCCCCATCTCTGTCTTGTTACATTTCTGTCCCTGCACCTCTGCTTCTCTGTAACTTACACCGATGTCTGTGGATACCTGCAACTTGCCACTAAAATTGATAGTGCTCACGAGTTCACATTTTACTAAAATGTGGCTTCTAAGACCTTGTCTATGAGCAGATTACTTTGAAGAGGTTACTTCTGTCTACAGTGTTGGGGAAATATTTTTTTTGAAGGGACCTTAATGGCAGAATGAATTTACCTGTGCCCCTGGGAGATACACAACTACGCCATCCTGCAAAAGGCCTGAAATTCATTTAAACTTTTGTATTTTATCTTAAAATCATACATGAATCTGGTTGTCTGGTTTGATCTACACCCCTACTTGTTTTAATCTGAGAATTTTAAGGTTTTCAATATCTTTGAGTAAAATTTAATATATGAAGATGGATATGAATGGATATGAACATAGGTATATGCGTGTGTCTTTGTGTGGGTACATGTGTAAATACACACACACATACGTATATATGGGAGGGCTTTGCTGCAGGCCTTTCCGTCCCTGGGTAGAGATGAATAATCATGGAGTCCATCTACCACCAAGCATTAACGCCCGGCTTAACCAAGTTTCCTGTATCAGTCAACTTTCCCAAGATAATGTGACTCAAGATGGAGCTTTCTTCAATAAGAAATGGGAAAGAAAATTCCCAAGCAACAGTATGAGTTTGCACCTTACCTGATGCAATTAAATGCAGTTAAATGGAAAGGACTCAACTGTTCACTAGTCAACTTTAGCAGAAATATCAAGTCTCTCTCTAGACTTTAAATAGAGTAATTGAACCCAAGCTATTTTTCACGTGATTTCCACCTTCATTGGTATATTTAATCTTCATTTCAACTTTAGAGAACTAACAAGGCAGAAAGTGTTATCCTCAAGTGTCAGAAACTTTTGAGGAATAACGAGTTGACGAAACTCGCCCAGGGTCACACAGATCACTCTAATCTCTCTCCACTTCTCCATATTTCTTCTATGTCCAGCAACATCTTAGACATTTTTAGAAATATAAGGCATATTCAGTCAAATAGGGCTGAAGGGAATTTATCGTTCCAACTTCACAAGATTGGGAGTGCAAAGTTAAGATCCGCAACTCAATTCCACCATTCTTCTGAATTGGTGTCATGATAAAAACCCATGTTTTGTTGCCAGACAACATGTAGCCTTTACCACCCAATAATAATTTAACTAACAATACTTCTGCATCTCCCTGCAAACCATCCTTCAGAGCATAAACATTAAAACAGCCTGTTGCCCGGCTGAAATCCTGAGCTGTCATTAAGAAATCAAGAGACTTTTTTTTAAGTTCCAAAGGGTTCGCCCAAAGTCAATATTTGTAAATATTATCTGCCATGTTTTTCTCCTGAGAAGTCCAATCTGATAACGAGGAATCCAAATTGGATTGTGATCTGTCTTAAATGAAGCTCTCCGTTTACATGAAATGTGCTCTGTAGCTAGAATGCATGCAGGGGGGTCAGAGGAGGGTGGGAAAAGACATAGTTCAGCTCAAAGAGGCCTTGACTCCTTATCGTCCATCAGGCAAGGTGAAAAGCTCACTGAGAATGCCAGTGAGATTGAATTTAACATAAACTTCCTGAGCTGAATTCCATTATTGCTAAAATAACCAGAAGGGAATCATTTAAATATTTTCCAGAATGCCAGTATGGCGTCTTACTCAGCTTTTGACTATTAGAATGTTGGGAAGAGTTCATCCTCAGTATCAAGATTTGCTTAAGTTTTGTATCTAGAAAAAAACATGAGGGCAGCACCCAGGGCTCAAAGGAGTAGGACTCTGGCCCCATATACTGGAGGTGGTGGGTTCAAACCCAGCCCCAGCCAAAAAACGCAAAAAAAAAAAAAAAGAAAAAAGAAAAACACATGAAAGGGGTATATTCCAACCTTCTTGTTAATGAAAGATACCCTGAAGGAGTGAACCAAATGCTGCTTCAAAGGTCCAGCAATGGACATCATTAATTCCAGTAACAGTTCATTTCATCATTGGATATAAAATTAGGTTGGAAAGGTGCAAAGCAGAGTGAAGTGAATAGTTGTGAGAGCAGACAGAAGCTGCCAACCAGGGAGGAGAGGTGGGTGAGAGGTCTCCCAGATGCCTCTTATGGTCAGGTTGGCTATGGTCATGGCAAGAACGGTTACAAGTCCACACATCTGCTAGAAATTTCATTCTGTTGAAAGGAAAACATGAAATTAAATTCCAAACTTACCCACTGATACTTCTCATTTTAAAGATAGGGAGGGGCTCTGCGCCTGTAGCTCAGCGGGCTAAGGCGCCAGCCACACACACCTGAGCCGGTGGGTTTGAATCCAACCCAGGCCTGCCAAACAACAATGACGGCTGCAACCAAAAAATGGCCGGGCGTTATGGTGGGCGCCTGTAGTCCCAGTGACTTGGGAGGTGGAATCAGAAGACTCGCTTGAGCCCAGGAAATGGAGGTTGCTGTGAGCTGTGATGCCACCGCACTCTATCCAGGGTGACGGTTTAAGGCTTTGTCTCAAAAAAAAAAAAAAGGGGGGGGGAGGAAAAATAATAATGTTTGGACATTGTTCCTAAGATGTAATTACTAGTTGGATGAAAATGGTTTAAATTTGAAAAAGAAATTAGTTCATTACATGACATTTTATATCTTTGAGAAAAATCAACAAGATGCAGAAATATATGTGAAACAAGTGTAGAAAAGACAAAAAAGTTCTGGTACTGTACCACACGTATTCACTAGCCCTCTCCCTTCCCTGCTATTTGATATTTACTGAAACACCTACTGCGTGCCAGGCTCTGTGAGGCCCAGAGCACAGAGAGGAATTATAAAGTCTCTGCCCAGAGGAGTTTGTAATTTGGCATGCAGGGCAAATAAATCAAACATTCAGGCCTGTGATGATAGCTTTAATAGAGAAAGGCATGATCTCTTTTTTTTAATTTTAAAGTATTTATATATTTGTTTGCTTCTTTAAAAAACAGGGTCTTGCTCTGTTGCCCAGGCTGGAGTGCAGTGGCACAATGACAGCTCATTGTGGCCTCAAACTCCTGGGCTCAGGTGGTCCTCCTGCCTCAGCCTCCTGAGCAGCTACAATTGCAGGACCACCCCTGGCTAATTTTTTTCACTTTTCTGTAGAGACAGAGTCTCGCTGTGTTGCCCAGACTGGCTGGAAACTCTTGAGCTCAAGTGATCCTTCTTCCTCAGCCTCCCACATTGCTGGATGGCAGGCGTGAGCCACCATACCCAATCTACTGCAATTTGTTGACCAATCTTTTCCTTTACATGTTGCAGATTTGGGTAAGGAGTTCTCTGAGTTTGCTTACAATTCTAAGTCAGCGTTTCCAAGAGAGAGCTGTGGGTACCTCTATCATGAGTGTGAGAGTTTGTTTCCCAACCCTCATTTCAACTCAACACAAATAGCTTTAAAAAACACCTACGAGGAGCACTCGGGGGGGGGGGGGTGAGAGCAGGAAGGAGAAAGGTAATAAAAGTAGTATTTTTAAGTGCCTGATATTATCAGTCATTGCTATACTGGGTGTTTTACACTAAAAAAAAAAAAAAATCCCACTGAGCTAACTATTATTACATTGATTTTACGGCCAGGGAAACTAACTGAGTGGAGTTATACCACGTATCTGAAATCACACACTAGTTAGTAAGTGTCAGAGTAAGAATTCAACCCTTCTAAATTTCTGACACAACTTCACCAGACTTTGAAAGCTTAACTTCAAGCTCTGATTTTTTAAATCCACCATTTGATATTATCAACAGGGAAGCTGTTAAGTGTGGTTAATTAAATTCAATTCAACAAAACCATCCATTCACATTCCAAAAATGTTATCTGTCAGGTTTTAGAGATATGAATTAAACGTGATTTCTTCCTTTAAGGAGTTAAAGTCTAATAAAAGGGACAAAATGCTCTCACAGAAATGGAGAATGTAAAAGATGCTATGATAAGCCCTCGAGCCAGGTGCTTTTGCTCACGGAGCCCCCCATAAGGCCCCCATGACCAGACGATTAGACCCCACCTGTCCCTGCCTGTGCTCTCCCGACCACGAGTCGGCCCCAGCATCGACATCCTCTTGGTTGTTGAACGTTCTGGAAGGCCTTTCGCCCTGGCCTTCACCCCCCTTGATTTCTCTGTCCAGAAATTGATTTCTTCCTCTCCCGGTGAATATCTTCTTACCTTCAGGACGGACCTCATCTGTGACTACTTTGGTTTGCAGTAAGTGCCCTGCTTGGGTAACCACAGTACCTGCCAGGCTCAGATCAAGGCAGAGAAACCAAAAAGGGTTTTACAATGTTGTAACTCACAGTTGCTTGAAGGGTCCTCTCCTGCCAGGGTGAGGGAGCCACACTCGGGCCAGTCACTGGCTGGGGCAACCACAGAAGGAATAGCTGAGACAGAGTGAGCAGGCTCAGGACTAGCCACGTGGAATAGCTTCAGCAGACCGTCCCTGGCCCCGGGGGAGTTAGGGCGGTAGGACAGTGTACGGGCACATGTGATCCTGATAAGGGAAGACGTGGGGATAAAGACTTAATCAGCTGTTCAAGGAAGGGAACTGACCGACTGGATCAAGACAGCATTTCCTAAAACTGTATCACATTCTTACACCATCTCACAGCACCGTGGACAACTCCTGTCCCAAGAGCAGGCTGTGCGATGTGTGCTTGTGAGTTTCGGACTGGATAAACTGTCTCTATGAGGGGAAGATCCTTAGCACTCAGCATGTACAACACGTCTAAGGAATGTTTTGGATGAAAGAGAAGGCATTAAGTTGTGTTTTGAGGGATACATAGGAGTTCCCTCAGAGCAGATGACTTGGTGGGAAACCTACACAGAGGAATAAGCCCACCAAAGCTTTGAGACATACCAGAAAGTCCCTGGAAACAGCAAACAGTTTGAGGCCTGTTAGCTAATTGAGGGAGAATTATCAATGTCTGGCGATACTAGCAAAGATAACGTTAGGTCAAATGAAGGAAAACTTGATATGTTAGGCTAAAAAGTTTTGTTTTGGAACAGAGTCTCACTCTGTTGCTTGGGTGAGAGCGTCAGTGGTGTCACAGCTCACAGCAACCTCAAACTCTTAGGTTCAAGTGATCCTCTTGCCTCAGCCTCTTGAGTAGTTAGGATGCCACAATGCACAGATAACCTTTTCTGTTTTAAATAGAAATGACTCTCACTCTTCTTCAGGCTAGTCTCAAAATCCTGAGCTCAAGCAATCCACCCACCCCAGCTTCCCAGAGTGCTGGGGCGATAGGTGTGAACCACTGTACCGGCCATCAGGCTAAGGAATTTTAATTTTATTCCATACGTAATGATGAAGATTAAAGCCCTAACACAATAACATGGCCAGACTAGCAAGTGCAATGAATTAGTTCTTAACATTGAAAACAAATAGAACAGACTTAATTTTACTGATCCTAAAAGATGCCCCATTTTAGTGGTACAAGTTCAAGTGTGCTCACTGTTATAGCAGCCTCCATGTTAACACACAGTTGAGCCCACAGTGAGATACGATGATTTGCATTGATGACTCCCAAAACATGCCACAAAGAAATTCCTCAATCATTATAACCAACCAATTCCATCTTCTTTTCTTAGCGTAGTATGAACATGTGTAAAAAAAAAAAAAAAAAAACCAGACGTAAAGATAGTGCATACTTCTCAGTAACATGAAATGCCTACAATATAATTGCTAAAGTCATAAAAGATCTGGTCTCAAGTCATATTTATCTAATGACTGTCAACTACCTTTAAATTACTGTTTAATAACTGCCTTGCTCTCTTATTAAGGCAAAGCCAGACTTGGTGTGATATTGTGATATGGTTTATTATTTTTCTTCAGACACAGACATGACACCATAACATTAAGAAGTCATGTCTTTGGCCATATTCAAATAAATAAAACTCGCTAAAAGCTGCAATCTGTGAAGGATTGCAGGGTTTCCACGAGAAAGTCAAATGTAGATGCAGACATGTGATTTGCTCCCTCGCAGGCCTGTGCAGCCTGCTCCGTGTGCAGCACAAAGAGCTTTTGTGACGTGCGCGCCATACTTCACAAGCAGAGAGCCTGGCCAAAGAAAATATACAGTCGCCAGAAGAGTAAACCCCGCATGAAAAGCACAGAGGTACCATCAATAGGCGGCTAATATGCCATTGGCCCCATCTGGTTAGAATCACATCATCAAAATCAGAACTGAAGTAGACCTTCCGGGTCATCCCTCCCATCCTCCTGCCAACTCAACAATCACCATTCTGAGGACCTAGTCCAGTTTCATTCCATGTGTCCCAAGAGACAAAAATTCCACAGGTTCTGTACACAAGACATTTCCCATATTTAAAGAGGCAACTGTAGCCATAGTGAAAATTTCGGTCCCTAAAAAGTTGCATTCGGTCTTTGAAACAGAAGGGATAGGCTTCAAGTAAGAATTTTCTGGTTCCAAGACAGCTTGAGGCACCAGGAGACTCACAGTTGAGATGGAAAGAAGCATTGCCAGGAGCATCTCACAGAGACGGTGTCCAGGGAGCTTCTGGAATCGGTTCCGGAAAGGTCTACGCCAGCATTCGTATCCTTCCTTCATGTACAGAAGACACTGGACGGCCATTATCAGGAACTAGCTATGATGTAAGAAAAAGAGAGAAGCAAGCTGGAGATCAGAGCTGCGGTCCTCAGGGTAAATAGCCGGGAACACTTGGACTTCGGCAAACAGTGAGGAAAGGGGGACACAGTGAGATACGTGAGCTGCCTGTGGAGAGAAATGCTATCTGAGGAGCCGAGAGGCAGACTCAGTGTCAAGTTCACAAGGGTCCAAAGGTGGGAGCAAAATAATCCATGGCGTTAAAAGTTCAGAAGTAGGAGATGAGCCCCTGTACAAACAGGTTTGGGTCAAAAGGAACGAGGAACTTCTAAACAACGGCCTTCAAGAGACTTTTTTTTTTTTTTGTAGAGACAGAGTCTCACTTTATCACCCTTGGTAGAGTGCTGTACCGTCACAGTTCACAGCAACCTCCAACTCCTGGGCTTAGGCGATTCTCTTGCCTCAGCCTCCCAAGTAGCTGGGACTATGGGCGCCCATCACAATGCCTGGCTAGTTTTCTGTTTTGCAGTTCAGCCAAGGCCGGGTTTGAACCCGCCACCCTTGGTATATGGGGCCAGTGCCCTACTCGATGAGCCACATGTGCCGCCTCAAGAGTCATTATTTTTCCTTCTGGTAATTGTTTAAAAACATGTTGTGAGGCAGTCTAATTACATCTGTAAAACAGATAAAGCAGAGAAGTTCTGGGTAAAACACCAGACAGGATAGAATGAGCAGGGCTCGGCAGCCTGCTTGCTCTAATCTACCCATTTCTATGGAGGGCACTGCTGCATTTCTGCAGAACCTCTGGGGTACAGTCCTCAGCTGTAGGGTGGGCTGTTTAACTTGCTGTTAATGCAAACCTTTGGCTGATGGCCTTCTTTTCCTGGTTGTGATGTCTGGAAAACTGACACTGAGGGAACATTCTGTTGACAATGCTGACATAAACATCTTCAGTCCTTGATGTCACGCTCGCATCACTGAATTCCTCAGCCTGGAGCTGCCCTTCTGTGAGCCTCTCTCCAGGGCAGAAATCTGCTTTTGCTTCCTTCTTGGGTCAGTTGAGACAAAGCTTTGCAGTAGTAGCAAGTTAAACAGCCCAACAAGTTTCCACTACGTTGAGAATCTGCGGTGGTGCATGTCAAAAGGGCTGAGTCGCATAGCCGGGTGACTCTGTAGTCCTGCAAAATCCCACAGTCACACCCATGGCAGTGGAGGGTGTGATGTGCTGTCTGTGAACTTCCCTATGACTTACTTCTGTGCAGAAGCAAAGTGGACAAGCCCAGCCCACAGGACAGAAGGCGGGAAGTATAGCTGGGAGAAGGAGGGTAGAAAGTGAGGGAAAGACAGAGTTGAGAACAGTCAAGCTGCAAATCAGGAAGGGAGTAGGCAACAGAGCCAGTGTAAGTCATAGATGACCAAGGATGACCAAGAAATCTGCTTTGGCTTCCTTCTCGGGTCAGTTGAGACAAAGGTTTGCATTAGCAGCAAGTTAAACAGCCCATTTGACACTGGAGGGTGAAGGGCAGCATTACGACCTGTCCCCTAGCTATTTCTTATACTTGTTGCTTCGTACCTGTCACTGAACTGAAACTTTCTACTTTTTTCAGTTAAAGTAGGAGGTATTCAATGTGTAGAGAAGGATAAGGAGAACCAAAAAATATGATGGAAGAGAAACATGGACAGATTTTGCAATATGAAGGCCAACTTCCCTTTCCCAAGTTTAAGTGACCAGTTTAATGTTTATGCCTGGTGGGCTGACATAGACCAAATAGGAAAAATAATTTTCTTTTTCCTTGGAAAAACCAAAGTAAGTAAAAAAAAAATCCTGAGAATGCCTCAAGAGTAGGTGCGATGTTTTGTTCCTTGTTGGACATCCTGGACATAGCGACATGTCCGACACGTGGCAGCCGCTCTAAAAATGCAGGGCTAACTGCATTTAAGAGACCAGAAATCTAGAAATTAATATTTATTCTCAGCCTCTTGAAGGCATGTCCTAGTTATTTATAGCATGTGTGCAGGGCTGTGTTGGAACCAGCAACTATGTCCAAACACTAGAACTGGTCAAGCAATAGCTGCAAATGTGGTATAGCCACAGCAATTTCAAGGCAGAGATTGTTGACTTTTCTCTAAAATTAAAGTCCATGTTCGAATTCCCAAGACATTAATAAAAATCATAATGAATACATATAAACTCTGTGTGCATGGGCATCACAGCTCACAAGGATGAGGCATGCTCTGCTTTCTTAGATCCTAAGTCCTGGGCACTTAGAATTCCCAGATGCTCTTATACGGTGTGGCCAAATGACCGAGTTCTGACCCATAGGTGTCAGGGATCTTGATAGGTGTCATCTGGGCATAGCTTCTAAGATGTAAGTGTGCCATCTCCATATTCTCCTTTCATTGTCCTACCAGCTGGCAGAAGATCGCCAGAGCCACAGCTGGGAGGCACCTGTGCCTATCAATTACTATGATCAACAACCAACACCAACCAGACACACCTGCTACTGGGATTGTTCTGTTCTATATTATGGTCCCTATGGGCTGCTGTAATTTAGTCTGTTTTAAACAATACAACTTCTATGTGCCTATTTGACTTATAAGCACACAAAAAACTACTAGCTTTGTCAACGTTTTAGGATGGCACAAGAGTGATATCAGAAAGACAGGGACTGAAGGCCAGCGTGCTCTGCAGCTCATGACTTCCACACACACAAGTTGTTATGACCTTCCCAAAGGCCCCGGGAGACTGACAGGGCAGGCAGAGTTAGACTGGAAGCATTATCTTTGATCCTAAGTCATTTGATTGCCTCGTTGCCATATGCTGACTATTTGCTTCTGTCTAAAATATTTTCTGATTGATGAATTTATTGCAGAAATCCTCCCCACAAGGGATTAGGGAGCTTTTTAGAAGATTCAAATTCACTTGAGTTCTAAATGTGGAATCCAAATATGGAGGGATTTATAAATCCAGAAGATTTAGTGATGAGTCTGGGTCTACAACACATCGTTTTTCTTTGTAGATTCTTTTAGTGCCTTGGATGTGGACAGCTCCTGCTGAGGTTGTGGCCATTTTTCTTCTTCCCTGAAACAAAGCCTTCACTGACACATCCTGAGAGCTGGCCGGTCAGCTCCACCTGAACACCTGTGGGATGGAGCACTTGTTACTGGAATCTGCTGTTATGGTGGCCAACTCGACCTGGCTTCCCCCAAGCTCTGTGGTTTTAAAACTTAAAAATACTGCATCCTGGGAATACCCTAAGACCTGAACAGGAACACAGCAGTAGTTGACCATTCTACCATTGTTGAACAATGAAAATTTTTAAAATCTTTCTTTAACTGAAATGGGGCATGCCTTGCTGTAACTTTCATCAAGTTTACTTGTCTGTATTGATTATTCAACCAATATTTGTCTCCTACAGATATTAGATTGTCCCTGTGTTTCTTTACCTACCAAAAGCCTGAGGTCAAGCTTCATTTTTGGCTTTGTCTTACTGTAAACCAAAGACTCAATCTAAATCTGTGATCTTCTGCTTGTGTCTACAGGGCAAGATGACACAGCAGAGATAATCAAGATCACCTCAATAAATTATTCTACCTCTAAGCCCATAGCAATGGGCTTTTCAACCTTTTTTATCTCACAGCACACTTGAACCTGTAGTTAAACTTCCACGACACACTTAAATTATGTTGATCAAAAAAAGGCATGCAACAAAGAATGTTCTTATGAGGCGTTGAACTTCTTTTAAGAACAATTTATTTAGTGATCTTAAAAAATTTTTGTGGAGCATCAAAGACCCTCTCATGGCACACGAGTTGAACACCACTGATCTACAGGAGAAGCCTTGAGAAATTGTTTCCGTGGTTCTCCAGCTTGAGTTTCATGACACAATTAACAATAAAAATATAAGGAGCATATTGCAAGTACAAGTTGGATCTATTAGGTGTAGAACCTAAATGTCTCAATGCTGTAATTGGGTAAATGAGGTGAAGGCTATATATTGATTAGTAGGATATAAGCAATTTATACAAATAATCAACACATTGAATCCCATAATGGCATATATGTATACATGATCTATGTACAAATGACTTAATTTAAAAACATGAAAAAAAATCAGTTAACACTAAAAATAAATAAATAAATACATATACTTCTATTTTACATTCTAGAATAAGGACAATGTATTAATTAATTAGTAGCAATTGATTTTAAAATGGAAATTAGTTATTTTCTCACTACATGTACTTGAGAAAAATGACATTATGTCTTCTAAAATTTCACCACTAAACTTAATTTGCCTGTGAGATTTGAACTTTTTTTCCCTTTTCTTTCTCTTTCTTTCTTTCTGCATGAACTCTTTAGGGAAAGGAACAGTTTCTACATTATTGGGTACTGAGGGACTACCAAAACCAGGAAATTCATGTTTTATGAGTTTTCCCCAAATCAAAGAGGCAGGGTTATGGTCAACATCATCTTTTCACTCCCACTGGGTACTTTGTGAGAGGCACTTCCAGGGGCAAAAGGAACTTTTTGCAGTGAAAGGCACATCTTCTTCACTGTTTACTGCTGAAAATACATATTCAATTATCACAAAACTATGATTCAGATGATACAAATTCAGAAAAAATGACTTAAACTCTTTATTTCAGTCTTCCTAGGTTTAGGACGGCTTGCATAGTCCAGCTACAGTATGTGCCCTTGATAATGAGTGGCGATAAGTGTTGGCAGTAGTCACTAATATTTTGCTGTTCCTCATAAATGCTACTGTGTTTATGTGCTTACACCTAACATGTAAGTTGGATTTCATTGTGCACATTCTACAACTAAAAGGAATAAGATCCCAGAGAAACTTAAACATTTCCTTTGATCACCAGAGAGTACAGTGGCCTTCTTACCAGGACAATCCCCCTCTTCCAACCTCCACCTCCAAACCAGGAAATATTCGGTAATGTCTGGGGGCCAGGGATGCCCCTGTAGATCCACAGGGGGAGGACAGAAACCTTGCTGCTATAACAAGGAATTATTTGTCTCAAAATGTCAACAGTGCTAAGACTGAGAAACCCTATGCTAACAGGAGGCACACTGAAGATTCAAAACCAGAGAATAAAAGTCCAGAGTGTACATTCAATATTTGCTCTCAAAATAAGTGTTTAATATTATATGTTTTCTTAAAATACTAATGACAGTAAGAGCCTATCATTTTTCAAACTGTTGTTATATTCACTTGACCAACGGTAACTCAGAGTTTCCAGAGCAGAAAATATAGGACTGAGTCATTCTTGATAAACCATGGCTAAGGGATCTGCATATATGTACTGTGGGATCTGGGGAGAAGGATGGAGCCTGCCTAGGAGAATCTTAGGGGCCAGGTCTACCCCAACAAGGTCTCAAGGCATAAAGTACATGGAACATGATAGATAAAATAGGCCTGTTTTATTGAGGAAGGTGTTTTGCTGAAATTGGTAGAACCACAGCTGAGGCGGACCTGCATTGAATTGTTGACTTATCTTTTCCAAGCAGCCTTTGCAAAGTGAACTGGGATTGGGGTAGTCATGAAAGTTGTCAACTCACAATCAGCACCCAGAAAGATGCCACCTAGGCTGTCATGGGATGTAGCTAAGTCCGGCTTCTCAGCCCCATACTGTGCTAGGGCACAGCAAGACTCCTGTCATGGTACCTGGTGGGCACCGGGCATGCACTCTACATCCAGTGGAGAAATTATCTCTCTGTGGACTGCTGTCATGGTACCTGGTGGGCACTTGGCATGCAGTCTACATCCAGTGGAGAAATCAGCACTCTGGGGACTCCTGTCATGGTACCTGGTGGCACCGGGCATGCACTCTGCACCCAGTGGAGAAATCACTGCTCTGGGGACTCCTGTCATGGCACCTGGTGGCACCGGGCATGCAGTCTACATTTCTCCACTCTACCAGTGGAGAAATCACCGCTCTGCTGAACCAGAGCCAATTGGGAGCAGAGCACTCCTTGACTATGATGACTAAACCTTTGAACAGAGAATGTCTTCTATAGCTACAAATCTTTAATCTCTGAGATGAAAAGGATGCCAGAAGGGTCTTGGCAATCGCCACCACTCCAGTGGTCACAGATCTCAGCACCTACTTTCCAGCTGCATTAATCCTGCAGCATGAAGGTGAGGGTCTGACGGGGCACAGGCATTCCGTTTATCTTCCTCTCACAGGGCAATGTACTGGCAAATACACACTTTCTCAGCGAAGGTCACAACTACAACTCAGGCTTCAACCCTCAAACACAAACAATGTAACCTAATCATATGTACCCTTATATTAATAAAAAACTTGTATGAATAAGGCAATAAAACCATGTGCCCCCCCAAATCTCCTTATCTATTGGGGACAATGACATTATCCTGGGGAATGCACACCGAGACCCCCGACTTAAGCATAATACAATGCGTCAAAGTAACAAAAACATTTATACTTCCCTACTGTTCTGAAATATAAAAGAACATGATCACCACTAACCATTTAGACATATATTATCTATGAGTTTGCGGAGCACACAGCTTCAAACACACCAGGGGGGTTGCACCTGAATCTTTTTATAATATAATATTTAGTAGGAAAATCACAGTTGAATTATTTTAACAATTAACATAGAAACCCATTCATGTAATTGTATATTTTTGGCCATGAAATATAACTGCATATCTTTGCTGAATAAAGGCAACAATTTATTTCATATTAAATTTGATTAACACAAAATAAAAGAAAATGTACTATTCATTTATTCAAAATGCTTTTGATAAATATCTACTTTGTGCAAAGCACTGTGATGAGAGGAAAAGAAAAACATGGCTCAGTATAGGGGCTCTCTCCCCAGAAGCACTTGGCGTGGTTCCTGAGGCAGACAGGTGGGGTGACAGGAAGAGGAGCGGGAGGGGCTCAGATAAAAAAACACACTCTCACCATTTACTGTTGAATTACTAGCCTCAGTTTCCTCATCGACGAGATAGGCTCAATAACACTTATGTTTGTGTAGTAGTACATAAAAATTTTAGTGCTTTAATAAAAGTACAACCATGAATGTTTACTTACTCCCAGGTCAAAAAAGATTGCCTGGCTTCCGCACCAGCCCTAACGGAGCTGAGGACTGGGCAGGTTCCTCCCATCTTCCCCACCAGTGATTGACCCAAAAGATCTCAGAGAATCCAGACCCTAAAATTAGGAACTGCAAGAAAATGAAGAGTGGCCTGAACCAACTACTCGGTAGCCCGAAGAAGGGTGAAAAGAAGGACAGGTGCACGCTCGGGGGCGTTTGGTCCCTCGGAGTGGCCCACAGTGTTCCTCAGATGACAAGCTTTGAAAACACAACATGGTTGACAGAACATTGGTGATAAACTGTCTTTCCTCTTCTGAAATCTTCAGTCTTAGCTATGCACCCCTATCGCTTCTGGGGCCTATTCGTAAGATGCTGAGATCCCAGCCTAGAATACGGAATCAGAATCTCTGACGGAAGAGTCCAGGAAGCCGCATGTTGAGAAGGCACTTACAGCAACTCTGATGGAGGAAAAAAATAAAACTTCTTTCCCTGTTGGTTTAGATTCCTCAAAATGCAAAAGTGACTCTAAGACGATTTGATCTCACGCACCAGAAGACACATCCATCCTTCCCATCCACCTGCACGGCGTGACAAGCCTTCCCTCCCTGCAGGGCTTCCGTCTTCAGGAAGTGTGCTGACGTTTCTTCTCCTTGATTTCCCCACCAAATTCTGTCGTGCCAATTTCCTTAACTTTCCCAGTCCTTGTCATCTTCTCTCTCTCCCTTTACACTGCCTTCTTCGAAGCTTTCAGAGTCTTTTATTTTATCATTTTCCAAGCTCATCTTACTGGAACAAAAGTGGTTAAATACTGATGTTAACAAGGGAAAGAGAAAGATGGGAGCTAGCAGGTAAAGCACCCACTGTGGGTAAGCCTCACACAGCATCTGACCTTGGTTGTCATCACAGCCCATCACTCTGGTTGTCCCTTGAACCCGTCTACAGAGGAGACAGGTAGGGTGTCGGCGATTTTTCCCAATGCCACACCACTAACCAATAGCACAGCAGCCTCTGCTCTCTCTACGGCCACAGTACGTCATTTAGTTTTGCAGCCACTCTCACCACTCCCTTCCTGACGGCTGATCTACATCCCAAAAGGCTTCCCCAACCTATTGTCATTGTTGTCTTTGCCTGAAAGGACAGGGGACCCAGCTGTCCCTATCAGTCATCCATCGCACTTGAAGCTACTTGAAGTTGGAGAACCTCTTCTAACTTTCGAATTAATCCATCACTCTTTCACACACCCAATTTATTTTCCAAGGACAGAGCAGGCACAGATTGCTGGCAACATCATTGATACTGAGGGGGCTTGGGAGGGAGAGAGATTACAAGTTCACGGCCGCTGGGGCACTTGAGTCCAGTAGAAGCATGAGAGATGACAGCCAGGCAAAGCAGTTAAGTGCATTCTCTGAAATCAAGTCGTGAAATAAATGGGAGAGCTGTGCGTAAAACGAGGCAATAGTCCAACAGCCCTCTTACTCAGTTGGGCAACCTCCTTAGAGAAATAAACAGCATCCTTTTAACCATCTAGACAGGCTCACAGCTGAGCCCATTTATCTAGATCATCTACAAACAATATTTAACTTAATCTAAGGCAGAACAGGAGTGCAGTCCTGAAACTTGGATCTGGAACCATTCCTCCAGCAGCGAAGTGTTTATGGCAAAGTTCAAGGTCAGGAAAAAAATAACGTGTGAGTCCTCGGCAGACACCGCCATCCTTGCCGGATGACAGCTCCTCACTTATTCCTGTGCCGTGTGCATCGAGGACCAGCAATAACCAGCCACTCCTGGGGAGCGTCCCATTAAGAGTCTGTGCTTTGGGGCTTTGCTGTGCTTTCTTCTCGTGCTGTGATGTTCAGGAAGCCACTTGAGTTCCCTCAGTCTCAGTTGGATCAAAAGTCCAGAAAAGGAGTTAGGCTAGATTCCTCTACAAGGATCTTCCTGAAAACCTCCAGAGTTCCACAGGAAGGATAATTGTTAGGACGAAAGGTGGGATCAGCGCTTCTCAAGTGAATAAATCCGGAAGTCAGAGAAAGCATCTTCACCCTTCATTGATTTCTGTGTCCCCTGTGTGAGTGACACCCCCTGGCACCAACGAGGGGGGTGACAGTGCCCGTCTCTGCTGGATCTGCCAGGCCTCTGCTCACCTGCCCACTGAGGGTCTCTGGTACGTCCAGCACACTGACATTCCCAGGTAGTGAATTGCTTGTGACCGAGAAGGTACCAGGTGACCCTCTGACAAAACAGGAGACACAGAATCGACTTCTGTGACATGTAGGGAAAACTTTTGGATGGCAGAAAGCAAGGACATGCCTGAATGATTTCCACAGTAAACATAAGCCTTCACTGGCTTGAGGACATCTGTTGTTTTTTGCCTGCCCACCTTTGACCTGAACTCCCTCCAGAAATAGTAGCCCAGTTTTTCTTTTGGGAGCAGTGTCTGTCCTTCATGTGGGGTGAACATGGGGGCCAAGCTTCAGCTATCCGTGTGATCTCTCCCCTGAAGACAGTGGCTGGCTCAGTGACGGGCCCTGAGGCTGGTGAGATTAGATCCAGGCCGGAGGGAGACTCCTCCTGGGACTAGCCCAGCCAGAGGAATGTAAGGCTGGAGCTGCTCTGAGCCACCCCAGGGGACGTGACAACAAGTCGGCACAGATGAGAGGAGAGCTCAGAGAAGGAGACAGGGAATCCAGAGGACAAGGGCTGAGTCCCTTGATTCTCCACGCCTGAAACTGGGTCTTCATTCCTGTAAAGCCAGCTGCCACTGAGTTTCTACCACTAAAATCCAGAGAAGCCATGACTGAAATATTAAATGCCATCACTGCCTCTTGCATATGCTTGTTTAATAATTTTAGGAAGTGTTTTTCCGTTTGTTTGTTTTGTTTTGTTGAAGACAAAGTCGCACTTAGTCACTCGGGGTAGAGTGCTGTGGCATCATAGTTCACAGCAACTTCAAACTATTAGGTTCAAGTGATCCTCTTATCTCAGCCTCCCAAGTAGCTGGGACAACAGGTGCCCTCCATGATGCCAGGCTAGTTTTTCCACTTTTTGCAAGAGATGGTGATCTTGCCCTTGCTCAGGCTGGTCTCAGACTCCTGAGCTCAAGCAATCCTCCTGCATCGGCCTCCCAGAGTGCTGACATTATAGGCATGAGCCACCACATCCAGCTTAGGAAATGTTTTGACAGATTTGATGGTCTCTATGACACTTCCAGTTCTATCATTCGTTGGTATTTTTTCAACTAATCTGGCCAAGAGAAACCACATAGTTGTAAGAGTAGTAACTATAATCAGGATGACCTGGGTTTGAATCCAAACTCAGTCACTACTTCACTCTGAAAACCTGTTTCTGGGCCTTTAGGAGCTCGTGTGTTTCCCTAAAATGAGTGTAATAATATGTACTTTGAAGAATTTCCTTCTAGGTTTGAATTGAACACTGAGTACCACTAAGTGAACCGCCTGGCACACAATAGCTGATGGATGACCCCTGTCATCACTTTATTATGATGTTTGGAACCAGAAGCCAAATCTAAAACTATCTGATAAAAAAAATGAAATAAAATAAACTATCTGATATCAGCAGGATAATGGTAGTTTTTTTTTTTTTTACAACTCTAAAGCTCAATATAGTTCACCAAATATTTTCGTACACTTTAGCTCTTTACCCGTCTCTGTTGCTCCAAAGGAGTGAAATTTGGTGTGATATCCCCAACCTTAAAGAAGGATAAACTAAGATCTGACAGCCAGGAAGAAGCAGAGTCAGGACAAAGCAGAGTGTTTTGACCCCAAGCTCTGAGCTCTGACTCTGCCACTTCACAGCCCTGCAGGCCAGACGCTCAAACCTACAACATCTCCAGGACTCCACTGATAATCCCTAAATTCTGTAAGTCAGTCTTATTGTGTTGGGGTTAGATGAGTCCTCAGAAATCCCAACCTCCACCCCCCAACAGCTTCTGTTAACATTGTGGTTAAAAGTTTAGGATGGAAGTTCAGAAGGATCAGGGGTGGAATCTATCCGCTTTGGGCTTTATGACCACTAGCAAATGACAAATCTGCTAAGCTTCCATTTCTCTGTCTTCACTTTCACATGTCTGCCTCTTCTGCTCATCAAGAGAATTGAATAGGCAAAGTTCAGGAGCAGTTAGCATAGTGCCTGCCCCTCCGTGAATGGTGTGAGATTACAAAGGTACCGTCATGACTATTATTATAGACCTAGGATTATGAATCACTAGCGTTTCTTCCACCCCTCTCCATACTAAAACTTAAAACACACACCCACACACTGAGGCCAGCTACTATTATCTTTATAAACCAAAACCAATTCCTATTCCCTGAATGCCTCAACTGATAAGTAATTGCTACACTCAGGGAGTAATTTCCTCTGAGTTCTCTTTTCTGCCTCTGGGAAGGAGACTCAGCAGCTGATGAAGGTCGGGAAGGTTGAATCATACATTCCTACTCTGTCAAAGGCTGTTGCTTTTTTCGTGTTTTCCCCCCTCTGCACTTACCCCTTGTCCCTTCCACACACCTGCTTCAGACAGAGCTGAGAGCCAGGGATGGCGGTGCTGGGTGTAGCCCATCGGGGGGGTTTGGCTCCATCATTGACTTGCATTCTCCACTTGCCATCGTGAAATTCACTTTGGGACACACGCTCCAAGGCGCAAGAGGCCTCTCTGATTGAACAGTGAAAGGAGTCTATTAGAAATGTGAAATCATAATTTCTGGAGGTTTGGGGACTTAAAAAAAATGTGGACAGCTGCTGGCTAAGGAACTGAGAAAGGTTTAAGTCAGGGAAATATCCTCGTTAGTGGAGCCAGAGAGCCTAAATCAGGGGTAAATACTGCTAAGCCGTCATTACACACTAAATAGTTATTAGTCATCTCGCTGTTTCCAAGAGAAAGCTATGGGCTCTCAAGTCCAAAGCTCAGACTCCATTCTCCCCAACAAATCAAAACTCCCATCCCCTCTAATAACAGAAATCTGCCAAGAGAACTTTAAAGGTCGAGCTAAACCCACAAAAGCAAAGCAATGCAGATGTCAAAGACCTTGAATGGGAAAATACAATTAAAAGTCTCCAGTTCATTCTGAGCAGAAGGAGAGATTGAGAGCTCGATTTAAGGTCAGGGGCCCAAGGGGCAATAACCAGGAGAAGCAGGAGCCCTCAGCCAAACCATAAGCAAAGCAGCCTGGAATCTCTCAAACTTGGCGGGAGCCTTCCCTTTCCCAGCCCCCTCTTGGACCATTGGGTCACAGCGGGGTTGGGACATTGAGCTGCCCCCAGGGGGCCTATACGGGGCACTGAATGTGGGGGCCTGGCCTCCACTGGAGGGGCCTGGGCTGTGGACGTGGCTCTTACCCAACTCCATGGTAATGTTCTTGTATTACTTTAAACAAGTCACTCACCCTGCCCTGCCCTGGTTTTCCCTAATTACAACATAACTTCTCCTAATGAGGCCAAGCTTACCAGTAAGCCTGTGTTCCATGGTTTGAGGTGCCAAAAAGGCACCACTGGGACTTCAGGCCCAGCTCCGTGACACTCTCATCTCCCTCCTGCACTTGTTTACCCCTTCTTGGAATCCCCCATTCATGAATACACTTAATCTATAGGCGCATTTTGGGTGCCTACTGTATGCCAGATAATGGTCCTGGACACTCAGTACACAGGAGTAGAACAAACCCAGACCCTATGTAGAGTATAGCTAGAAGAAACAGACTAAATTAAACAAATAGATGGACAGGTGGATAGATAGATAGACACGAGCAAACAGAGTTCACTGTAAGATTAGCCGGCAGAGTAAGCTTGCACAGTTAGAAGCCTGAGTCTTAATCAAAGTCCCTAGAAAAGCACTGAAAATCTAGGAACATAGTATGCTAGCAGGGAACTAGCTGGAAAGGAGGTACTCACCTGGAAAGGAGTCTGGCAAGTTCCAGAAATTGAAAAGGAAAGGAGCTATTTGAGGACAGAACCGTG
Source organism: Arctocebus calabarensis (assembly GCA_963573935.1). Lineage (NCBI taxonomy): Eukaryota > Metazoa > Chordata > Mammalia > Primates > Lorisidae > Arctocebus > Arctocebus calabarensis. The sequence continues at coordinate 20,590 of CAUYON010002318.1, read as the reverse complement.
TGTGAGATGGAAGGGGCTGAGGGGAGACAAGGCCTGGGAGGCCATGACAGAACCTGGCTGTTGTCTACGTGCAATACAAAGTCATTAAAAGGTCCAAGCAAGAGGAAAACATTGTCTCTTTCTCTGTCAAAATTACTCTGACCTCAGAGAGGTGGATAGAAGGGTGGAAGACACAGAGAAAGCAGGAAAAACAGTTGAGAAATTTTGATCCCCTCCCTAGACTATCAGCCCCTTGAAGGCAAAGGGTTATGTCTGTTTTATTCACAAGGATTCCTTTGACTCTTAGAATAAGAGAGACGCTGAGAAGTTATTCTTTCCTGATGGAGCACAAAGGCAGATCATGGCTTAGGATCATTAAGAAAAATCCACCGTGTGGTACCAATGAGGGTCTCAACCAATGAGTATTTATTAAATGAATAAAAGATTAGATGGAAATTGCTGTACTCCAGAAAAAAACTTAACAGCCACTGGGATAAAATAGAGAAAGAATAATGAGTAGGCAATTTGAAATGCAATTTGGAGGCAAAAAAAAAAAAAGGACTTGTTGCTCAAGGAGTAGGGCGCCAGCCCTATATGCCAGAAGTGGCAGGTTCAAACCCAGTTCTGGCCAAAAAATAAAATAAAATAAAAATAAAGGACTTAAAATAGAATGGGTATGAGGATAGAAAGAGAGGAACAAAGGGTGACCAACAAAAAGGAAAAGAAAATAGTGATTAATTCTCACATAAATTAGATTGAATTTTGACCAAACTACATTACTTAAACATTAATTTTTAATTCAATTTGTTAATATGTTGTTTAGGATATTACATCATCATTTATAATGAAATATGTTTGTAATTTCCCTTTATAACAATATACTTTCTCCAATTTTAATATCAGGTATATCCAGATTCAGTAGAATGACTTTGAAATATTTCTTCCTTTTCTGTTGTCTATAACATTTGGCTTGATCTGTGTTTTGAAATTATCTTTTACTTTTATTTATAAATATTAGTTGTCTATTTTTTGAGACTTTGGGGGAAAAAAATAAGTTAACTGATGACTCCATATTGAGCCTCAAAGTCAAAGCACTCTATAATAGACATATTCTTATTTGACAATGTGAATGTTCCTTTCTTTGCATTATTATTATTAACATTGCTTAATTTCGATGCAGTAATCATCTGACTTCTTTTCTGAATATATCTATCTTCATTTATTCTTTACGAGGTTCTTGTTTCTAGTCCTTATCTTAAACATTGTTAGTGTTATTAAATTTTAAGCCTTTTTAATTCTGTGAAGGCAAAAAGTGGAAACCTAACAAATACATGTATATGTAAAAAAGAAAAAATAGAAAGCTAAAAATAAAATCTAAATATGATCATAAGGTGGGATTTAAAAGTCAGCCACGGATAAACAATTGTGTAGCTGAAACAACTTGGGGCGTATAAGGGAAAGTCCACGGTAGTGCCGAGGCCTTAATTTCCACATGGCAAACGGTGGGCAGTCAAGAAACGCTCTCCAGATGTGATAAAACAAAAACACAATTTTAAACATAACTTTTTAAAAACACTAGCCTGTAATGCATAGGTCAAAGTTCTACTTTTTTTTTTCTTTTACAGCAAACAGTGAACAGAGAAATCAAGAGATGTGTAATAATATACTGTTCAATATCATTTTAGTAACAAGTGGAAGAAAGAAAAACCTAAGTACACACTAACAAATGAAACACAAGAAGGATGGTGGGAAAAAATAGGGAATGAGAAAATGTTAATTTTTTCCTTATAACTTATATTCAATTTTTTTAAACACTATGCAAATATTATTTTAATGGTGACATCGAACAATGCTATAAGAAAAGGAGGCGAAATAAATGTGTGCATGGGGGGGATGAAAATTTTAGTTTTAATGTGTTGGATCATTTGTTTGAAATCTTTAGATCAAGCAGGAGCACTCAATATAAGCTTTCTGATAGTGAATATAAAAATATGCTACATTGCAATGGAGAACTTTTACATCCCTGCTTTGAAATCTGTGCTCTTACTTTGAAAGGGATTTTGTGTTCATCATTTTTATTGCTTTTTTGAAAATGCATCCATTTCTTTGACTTAGAGTAATTATGTTTAATAAAAATCAGAGCATGAGCAATTTTTTTCACTGCTTACCCCCAAAATCTCATTTTAATTTATGTTTTTCTAGTGTCTTCTCAAAGGCTTGCATTACTGAACTATTTTGTGAAAACACCAAAGTTTGGGGATTGGAACTTTGCCTACGTTTCCTGGAAGTCGTATGTCCTGAAATTAGTCTGTCACCCAATTGGCAGGCCCCTTCCTAAAGCCTGTCTCCGTAAGGTGATGATGTGGTGGTCTCATCCAAGGGCACAGACACACGAAGACGTGGATAGGGGTCCAGACTTTGGCAGAGACAGGTCAGGATTTAAGGGGCATATTGTGGTGACTAAAGGGCGTATAACACAAACCACAGTTTGTGGTTTACATGACCTCAGGCAACTTAAAAGGGAAAGAGATAAGAGATAATGTCAAAAAATCTGGGTGCTGCTCACACAACCAAGATACAGCTGTAAGAAGAATAAGACACAAAGGCCGACGTGTCCTCTGAGGGGCAGAGATGAAACTCACTAGACTGTGAATTACTTGAGCCAGACAGTCATTCTTGACCTTGAATTCTCTAACCCTCCTCTCCCCAGTCCCATTACAGACACTTGGAAGGCGGTTATTAAATGAGACAGAAGAAGGCAGCAAAATGGACAAAAGAAGCAAAGAAAATTTCTAATAGCCCGAATAGATAAAAAAGTACACTGAAGAATATTGTTCCTATTATGAGATGTTGTCCCTTCACACCTGGCGGTTTTGGTTGGAGCCTGTATCAGGCACGCTCCTTGGACAGAGGCTCCACATCATCTAGAAAACAAGCCACGTGGTGAGGCTGACCATAACCAAGAAAGGATGCATTCCCTCCTTTTCCTAAAGGGACTTAGAAAAACATGAAGTCATCGCCTCCTTCTGTCATTCAGTCAGGAGGTGATAAAAACAAGCGTGAGCACGATGAGCTCATCTCTCAGTCACCGAAGCTGACTCGGGGCCATGAGCGTGGATCTGGCTGTACCAGGACCAGAAAGCAGCAGAACAGCAGCACGAGGTGAACCGAAACCCAACTTCATGTACTTGGTCCCGAAGGCACGCGCCTAGCTCCACCACAGAGGACGGTGGTGAGATGTCACGGGGCAGCATGTGCGCAACCAAAGCTCCAAGAGTTACGAACGCTGCTGACTCTGAGACGCTCTTCCCCCACAAACTCACTTGGGGGAATCAAGTTCAACTGAACACATCAGTCCTGGACCACCAAGAACACGCGGACGTCTGCACCCCAGCCACCGCTTCAACGCAGTAAGAGGGAATTTCCTGGTGTATCTCTCTTCCAGGACGACAGGGGGGAGCCCTGGACTGAGGACCACAGGGACAGTGCCCGTGGGCAGACAGGTCTCCTGTGGACTTGGAAGTCTGAGGCTGACTTGGTGCACAGGTGTCTGCAACAGCCTTCCAGATGGCACAGGGGTCAGGGCTTGGGGGGGGGGAGGATGTGAGGCCCCTGCCATCCTGACCGTACCCCGTGTCACCTCCTGCTGCTCTGCATGTGGGTAGATGGGATTATGTTGTATCTCGAGAGAGGAACCAAACATCGCCGGAAAGTAAGCAGCGTGCCTGATGAAGAGCAAAGGTTACCCTGAAGGCTGGACTGGCCTTGGGCTGTGAGCGTGGAAAGGCTGCGGGGAGGGGGGGGGGTCTGCCCTGGATCCTCGCAGCATCGCTCAGGCCTCACATCCCCGTTCTACAGACTAACAGGTGCAGGCTCAGGCCGGGTCCATGCTTCCCTCCCGTTTTGTGGCTGATAAGCAGCAATGCAGGGCTGCAATCCGTGGTGTCCATGTCCAGAGCCCTCTGCGGCCTCTGGACAAGTCAAGACAAGAAGATGAGCATGCCAGACAGGTACGACGGCGCAGCACGGGCGCAGAGGCTCAGAGCCTGCCGCACGGCCGCCAGTGACGGTGGCTGACTGTGCTGCTCCCCTGCAGACATGCACCGGCCTCTGCAGAGCGCCAGGGTCCTAATAAAACAGAGGTGGAAACGAAGACAGCTGGGACCACAGAGAGAGATACCAAGGGAGCCACTAAATGCAGGCAAGAAGGGACACCGGGAGCACGGGCATCGGCCATCCCCGGGCTGCGAGGGTCCAGGACAGACTCAGCGAGGAAGTGACGTGGAGGGTGACACCCAGCAGTGAGGCGGGGGCCACCTCCAGGTAAAAGGAGGTGTAGGTACAGAAGGGCAAAAACAAGGAGGACAGGGGTCCAGAGAGGTGGAGGGCAGCTGACGAGGAGGAGCTACAGGGCATGAGACAAAGCCCAGCAACAGAGGACCCCACAACCTCAGCACAGTGGACCGGCCTCCCCGGCGTCGGGGGTCCCTTTCAGGGAGAGGACAGCAAACTCACGAGCTCTGTAATGTCGTCCTCCTAGGCCATTTCCTCCAGCTCCGAGTGAATCACACAGTTTCCTCCTCCCTGTCCACATGGCCTGGGCACCCGGGGCTGGAACCGGGGCCTGTTTTCCAGGTGTGGTCTCACCAGGGCCATGTAAAGGGGATTATTCCCCTTCCTGCGCTTGACTCTGAGAGGCCAGCCCCGGCAGGGCCCCCTTCCCTCCCGGCCGGATCACATTACAAGCCAGTCTCTAATTTGTAGTTCTGTCTCACACCTGGGTTTTCACAGCACTGTGGCTTCCCAGCGAGCATTCACTTCTTCCTCTTTCCAAATTAGCTGGGCACTGTACGGTGAGCGAGGGGGGTGGGATGCCTGACTGTCCACTAGAACACCTCAGCCCCCAGGGGCTCTCAGCTCTCGAGGATGTCGCTTCACCCCTTGGCTAACAATCTGTAAAATGGGGTCTTAACCCTCCCTGTCGTCTCAGAGCTGCTCAGCGTCCGCAGCCAACCAGAATGTTGAACAGACTGGAACTCAGCCTCTGAGGCCAGGGTTTACGCTGACCATCTCTCCTGTCCTCAGTTTCCCCATCTATAACACACAGATAGAAATAAATGATCACTAAGGACCCCTTCCAACACAGGATTCTTTGCTTTGCTGTATAATTGGTGTCTAGAGGATTGTTCTAAGAATTTCTGTATCCTAAGAACTAATAGCACAGTAATTGCACCGCTATATTTTTCAAGTGTCAAAATTACTAAGACCTCTTGAAGGTGGGTGCACAGGCTATGAAGAAGTAAGCGATGATTTGGTGGAGTGACGCCATGGTCCCAACTACCCCTCGATCCACCCCGAGTGGCTTTACAGTGAGTCCCACTCTGACTCTGCCCAGGCTTTGGGGTGATATGATGTTGATCAGTAAGTTACACATGGAGATGCAGAACAGCCTTGCACCATTGGGATTGCTTCTCCTGCCCTTACCACAGTGATGGAAGTGACGTGCCCACCAGCCTCAGAAGAGGATGGAGGTGCAAGGAGCAAAAACAGCCACCCCCAGACCCAAGACAGAGCCCAGCCCACACCAACCTAGCCCCTCCCAGATGGCCTCATCCTCTGATGAGGTAAACACTTACTTTTGTATGCCATTGAGTTTGGGTGATTTATTACACAGCATTATTTTAGCAGCAGATACAAGTCTGAACTTCAGTACCTTGCTCCGTGATTTGTTTAGTCCACACACGTAAGTCAGACCTACCTCATCCGTCTCCCCTTTCTGTGCCTTCACATCCTCCACCTTTCCTTCTGTTTCAGATCAAGACGGTCCCTCCTCTGTGCCAACACTGGCCCTATTGTCTCCATCCCAGCACCTTCCTTTCTCCCTGGTAGACTTTATCAGAATGCTCACTGCACCTGATGTCATTAAGTGCAGCTTCTCTCAGAAAGGTAGATGTAAGAGACCTCATTGTCTACAAAAAGAGACCCCTAATTCTCTTTCCTCCCCCCCTCATTTCATTTTAGTGATTTTTTTAAAGAAAGATACTCACCCATGGGTAATCACCAGAGGGGAAAGTGGGGGATAGGTTTCCTAGAACGAATTGTGACCAGCTCTATCTAGAGGGGCTCATACCTGGGAAGTGACCCAGTAGGGAGACTAATGACAAAGCTGAGTCCTGTGGGAGGACGTGGGGTGATGGGGGCAAACAGAGAAGATCTTTAGTTCCTCTGGGAAGATGTGGGGCGACGGGGGCAGACAGAGAAGACCCTTAGCAGAGCTTAGCATGGAGGGAGACACATTGGAAACCAATGATTTCTCCTCTCCTTCCTCCCTTCTCTGCCCCGCAGCCCTGCCAAACACTTGGTGCATCTCATTTGTTCTTACTGACAAAGCCCTCTGCACTAAATCACTCTCCCCACTGTCCCATAACCAAGTCCGCACCCCTGCTCAGTAGGGACAAGACTTTGTGTTTTCAGTGGCAGACTCACCTTCTCCATGCTTTGGGAGATGCATGCTTTAAGTGCAGCTCTAAATTTCAAGACCTTCTTTAATTTGTGTTTCGTTACTGCATGTCATACTGTAAAGAAGAGACCATTTATCTTCTAGTAGACTTAAGTGCTGTTGGGGCAACTGAAAGAAAAAGGCATTAAGCATTTCTAAAGCCTCTCTCTATTCTGCAAGTGCAGCAGGGTGGCGTTGATGAAAATACCATACCTTGTAGAATGTGTGGAAGGGGGTGAACTGAGGCCAGCAAAAATATTTTCTCCCCTCAGGTGAGTAAATTCTTGTATTACATTGTCTTCACGTATGCTAGACCTTCTTGGAGGTAATGCTCCTTTGAACAGCCTATCATCCTTTCACACTGAAAACTGACATTTAATTGTACAGTTCTTGTCAGAGCTATGAAGAATGGCATTTGAATGGTCTTGGTAGAGGGTGAAAGAAGCAATCCCAATGGTAAATAAATAATTCTTTTAATATCTGCCTTTTCTAAGATTATTTCTTAAGAGCATTCCAGTGAAGGAGACGGGAAATGAGCAGTCCCTGTCACAGTGAGGGCTTAGGATGGGGAGCAGTCCTGGTGCACATCCTGCCTTTATCACTTGTGCCGTATTTCCCTTGGGCATATCTCTGGTCCTCACTCCCCTATCTGTACAATGTGGATCATAGTACCATCCACAGAGGGTTCTTCTAAGGATTATAAGAAAGAAATGGCACAGGTCAATAAACTACCAGACACGAGCCTGATCCAGCTACTGGTGTTCTTTTCCTGAATTCCACTTACTGTTCACTAACAGGTGGTTTCTTTATAAAGGAAGTGAAAACAAGTGCAAAGAAGACCACCTGACCCAACTGTGATGGTCAAGACCACCTGAGACAACTGTGATGGTCAAGACCACCTGACCCAACTGTGATGGTCAAGACCACCTGACCCAACTGTGATGGTCAAGACCACCTGAGACAACTGTAATGGTCAAGACCATCTGAGACAACTGTGATGGTCAAGAGCACCTGAGACAACTGTAATGGTCAAGAGCACCTGAGCCAATTGTGATGGTCAAGACCACCTGAGCCAAGTGTGATAGTCAAGACCACCTGAGCCAAGTGTGATGGTCAAGACCACCTGAGACAACTGTGATAGTCAAGACCACCTGAGACAATTGTGATGGTCAAGACCACCTGAGCCAATTGTGATGGTTAAGATCACCTGAATCCAACTGTTACTCTCAATTTTATGTGTTGGCTTAACTGGATCACAGGATGCCCAGATTTCTAGTCAAACATTGTATCTGGATGTATCTGTGTGAATGTTTCTGAACAAGATTAGTGTTTGAATCAGTAGACTGAATAAAGAAGGCCTAGTCTCTCCAGCATAGGTGGGCACCATCTAACCTGCTGGAGACCCAAAGAGATGAAAAAAGCTATGGCTTCTTTTCTATCTCCCTGATGCTTGGGCTGGAGCAGCAATCTTGCCCTTGGTGCCCCTGGTTCTCAGGACTTCTGTTCTAGCTTGGAATCTACACCATCAACTCTCTGGATCTCAGGCCTTCTAATCTACACAATTGGCTTTCCTGAGTCTACAGCAAAGAGATGCCAAATTGTGGGACTTCTCAGCTTTCACAATCCTATGAGCCAATTCCTTGTAATAATCTCATTTTATATGCACACAGGGTGCCAAAATATGTACACACATTTTAAGACAGGAAGAAACTGTATGAAAATTGTAACACTCAAGTCAAATTTGACTTCTGTGATTATAAGAGGTACTTAGCTTTGCTTGTATTCATATATTAAGAATTACAATTTTCATTTTTTTTGTGTGTATTAAAAACATCAGTTGGTGTGCATTTAAGTTGCTTCACATTTGAGTTACTAGGAATCACGCTGCTATAAATATTTGTGTGCATGTTTTTACATGGACAGGATAGGTCACTGTAGGCAAATCACTTTCCTTCTCTGCACCTCATCTATGGTGGAGATGAAGGTGGAAAATAAATGATAATGTCTGCCCCGTGGAGCGATGGTGGACACTCTGAGGTGAGCAGGAGGCTGGGTACAACGTAAGGCACATGTCACACATCCTGGGTGAAGGCCACAACTACAATATGGACTTGACCTTATAAATGCAAACAATGTAATTTAATCATATGCACTCTAGTATTCATTTGAAATTTTAAACAAAAAGAATTAAGATAAACTTTTGTTTATTAGCAACAGTCTGATTTACACAACTAATGCTGTAATAAAAAAATATGTTGGTCCTAGAACTAAAAAAAAAAAAAAAGAAAAAGAAAAGAAAGACATCCTATGTAACATCTTAGCACACCGCAAACACAGAGAAGAGTGTTAAAATTGGACTTGGTTTACGTTATGAAGGTTCTGCCTCATTAATACCCTCAAAGGTAACAGAAAATTAAGTCAAGTAGTTATGCCGAATCACTGTCCCTGACATTTGTTTGTAAACTCATGTTTATTCTCAACAGCTTTTCCATGCATGTCATTATTCATGCATTCATTAGGTGGTAGTCTCATTTCTCTAACAAAATAGGGTGGGTCTCCAGCATAAGGTAGGTGAAGCCTGTCTCACACGTCACATTCGATCCCTGTAAAATCACTGCAGGAGGTGGTTCATTGTTCCCATTTTCTGATGAGGAAACTGAGACTCAGAGATGCTGGATAATAGTGGTAGCAGGTGCAGCCCCAGAAAACAAGGGCTTCTCCCACACATGGCCCTTCATGCTGCCCTTTCACTGTGAGATGTGCACAGACTGAGCAAATGCAAGGCCTGGTGGGATCCAATTAGGATCCACTTTGCAAACAATAGAACATTCCATCAAAGTCTCAGCTTTCTCATCTGTAAAGTAGGAAAATACTCACCTGCCAAGGCTGTGTAAATGGCCTTGATGAGATTAAGTGTCCAATACATGGTTATTTCTGTGGTCAGCATTTGTATCTATGTATTAATTTCTTTGTAAATCTTAACCCAACCTTTTTGATGAAACTCTAATATGCTGTTTGCATAGAATGCATTAGAAAAAAACTTTTCATGTAGGTTTTCTCTTTTAATTTTAATACAAATAATGAAAAGGTAGCCTGGAACATCTTACACATCTGTTACAAACCCCCTGGGAGCTGTCTGGAGAAAAAGGGCTTGACTCTAAAGCAGGTGGCTGGGAAGGACATATCAGCCTGTTTGAAGGGCTGGACTTCCCTCCAAAGCTCACAAGCTAGAGAAAAAGTCCAAGGCAATCATGAGAAAACAGTAATCAATGACTGCAACCTCTGTGCTTCCAGTCTTCATGGTAAAGTTTCCGCACAGGGCCTTTATAAAGAGCTCAGTTCCATGGTTCAGATTCTCTACCTAACTCCAAACCAACAGAGCAAAGCCCTCACAGCACAGGGCACCAACCATGTGTCAGGAGTATAAGGCGTCCTGTGTGGACCATCCCATTCTTCCTCCACAAACAGCCATTACAGCTTGAATTGTTTCCTTCAGAATTCCTACGTAGAATTTTGCATGGGACCTCAGGAGGGTTAGGGTCCCGTGGCAGACATAATTAGTTTAAGACGAGGCCACACTGGAGTAGGGTGAGAACTAATCCAATATGACTGTTTTCTTCTTAAAGAAAGGAAATTTGGACATACACGCAGAGAATGTCACATGAAGATGAGGGTGAGGTTTCTATGAGGTGAAGAATGTTGAAGACTGCCAGCGCCCCCCAGAAGCTGGAAAAGAGGCACAGGGGCCACTCAACCTGGTCACAACACGATGACAATTCCATCTTGAACTTTCAGCTTCCAGAACTGTGATATGATGCATTTCTGTTGTTTAAGCCACCCGCTTTACAGCGCTGTATTAAGACGGCACCAGCAAACTCACAGCATATCAACCCACAGAGTAAGGTATTATTTTCTCCATGGTCGGGAAACTGATTCTTTGTAAATTTGATTGTCTTGCATCAGGAACCAGAGCTAGTGATCAGTTAATTTGATGGGATAGCCTTATTCCAAAGTTTATGCTACTAAGTGGAGTATGTAGGTTCCATTTTCCACCTTTCTCATTTTTACAAAAAGAAAGAACGCCCCTCGTAATGATACTGTGCTGCATAGCTGAACATAGCTGAACTTTCTCAGAAAGCAATTTTTTAGAATACTCAGGTACACCGACAAATACTATTGGCCTGCCCCCATGAGAAATCTCACAACACTACAATCACATCAGCAAACCTTTAGCCAGCATCCCCTGGCACTTGCTGATGCTGGTTTAGGTTTTCACAAGGACACCTGTGAACAGATGTCATCATCGCAGATGACAAACACACAACAGGCTGAAGGATTCTCCCAAGTCAGGTGGTAGCGTGTGGCCATCCAGAACGGGAACCAACACCCCAGCCCGCCATGTTGTTCTCCTACGATGAACTTGGGTTCAGCTACATCTGATGTATCTTCTTCTGCAAAATGGATGAGGCACTATTAGAGTCCCCTATTAGAAAAAGCACGGCCACTAGAGTTAGACATTGGAGTGCGGGTCTCAGTTACAGAAGTGCTCAGACTCTCAGTCTCTTTAACTGTAAAGAGCACAGTCATGAGGATTAATGAGATAAGTTCTATGAGACGTCCACCAGAACACCCTGTTGAAGGAGTTGTACTATTTCAAAGAAGAGCTGGCTTGGTCCCAGCCCCATCCTTTGTTAGGGGCACCACTGGGCTCACCAAGCTGCCTTTGTTCATCTGTTAACGCATACAAAGATTGTTGAATGGCAACAGATTTGGTAACACTTGCAAGATGTCCAGTTCTAGACAAATGCAAGAATTAATTGTAAGGAATCAGAAGAGTTATAAAAAGTATCTAGAACATAGAAGACATCATTCATTTAACGAATAAAAACTGCCAAACTCCTTACTACCTCCAAGATTCAGAAAGAACTGGCAATAATAAATCTGAAAAAGATAGACTTTACCCAGGCAGTGTCTGTAAGATTGAGAAAAAGAAAACAGACAGGACACTTGTTCTGGGAAAAATAGAAACCAGAACCACCACTTTGATCAATAAGAGCATCTCATGTCGTAGATTGAATTTCACCTGAAACCCAATGTTTAATTGAAAAAATTGCCCTCTGGGCAATTCCTTTTAAGTTAACTGTGAATTTAATTTTAAGTCTCCTCATCCCCTAGTTCAATATTATTACAAATAAAACATGTTCTAACCCATGTTCCTATAAAATATTTTTTAGAAATACAAATATGAATTTGTCTCTAAGGAATTCTAATAAGTGTGTTAAAACACATGTCTAATCTTGGTTTGATATCTGACAACTGGAGATGTTAGGAAGAACTCTATCAAAGTTTTCCTTTGGAAATCAACCTCAAATAACCACTCGGTGTTCAAAGTCAATACCTATTAATGCTTGTACATATGGTATTAATTCCACATTAATTCTGTCAGAAGTGATATCATGGTTAGAAGTTCCAAATGATGACATCACTAAAACAACTTGGTTTTCATAAGCGTGGGACCAGCCAGTGCCAAAATCCAACTCCATCTATTCATCTGTCTATTCTGACAAGTTCAGTTTAATTAGTTCACGGCCTCATAACGAACAAGAGACTGGCCTTCTGTCCAACTTCCAGAGCCATTTCTATTCTCTTCAACTTAAGTGCCAAATGCTTACCCTGCTTTGCCCAATTTATACCTTTGCCTATAATTACTGGTCCCCAAGGTGTGATTGTCCTTTTTCATAAGAGTTTGTGCAGCTGCCAACATGAAGTTGTAAATAAATTGTAATACTGTTGCTATGAGGTGTAAAACTCCCACAGCTCATATCCAGAGCCTTGTATAATAAACTCAAGTAAACATTCCATTTCCTGCAAGTGATTGTGGTCTATGACCAGATTTAGAAAACAGGGCAGTAAGTCATCTTTCTTTAATGAGTCATTGAAAACAAAGTTGTATCCCATGAAAAGAAAACCCGTCCTTGACAAAAACAAATGGCTTATTGGTAAAAGATCCTCCAAACAGGGACAGATTTTTCTCTAGCTTGTGATCTGAGACCCCGTTTTATAGTCACAAAGCATTTAAACAATGGCAACCCTACCCTCCCAGCAGCACCCACTGATGACATGCAAGATTGGCTTTCTAAAAAGAAGAGAAAGGAAGTATAAGGGGAAAAAATGAGAAAATCAAGTGTGCAGGGATCCAGTTTGACGACTTTGTCTTCTATGCTCCAGCTGTGTGGCCTTGGTTGTTTACAACCTCTGTGCCTCAGTTTCCTCAGCTGCATCTTGGAGAGAATGACGCCTACCAAATGGGATTGGTGTCATCCCAAGATGGGATAATTAAATGCAAAATGCCAACAATAGTTCTAACACTAGGTGACACAGAAAATGGTAATTTCTCTCTCCTATTTCTTTTTAATAGAAAATCCGCATTTCTTGGATTCCACTGGACCAATGCTGAGCCTGCCCTGTGAAAGGTGCTACACTGAAGGGCAGCCGTAGTTTTTCTAGTGTCACTGTTCTTACAACTCCTGATAATGTTGAACCGGCTTCGTCCGTGAAAGGTGATTAGTGGACTGAAATGACACCTTTCATTACAGACTATAGCGACTTCTAAAACCCATTAATAAATCACTGGATTTTTTTCTCATCTCATTTCTTTTTATCAAAAAGAATTTATTTGTTATTTCCCTTGCTTAATTATAATTGGACTTAAGAAAATTAAAAATCTTCATATCTGATTTTTACCTTACAGAATTCAAACAGAGTATAGGTTCTACATTAATATAAAACAAATTTTATACTTGAACCAATTAGATCAAGAAGTTATTATTGATTAATGTTATTATATGCCCAGTAATAGCTCAAATCTTATTGTAAAACATTGAAACAATCAAGATCAACAATCTTTGCCTACACATGGCAAAGACCATTACTGTGCCAATATACACGGTTTCATCAACGCTTCCTTATTGCCACCACTCCCCGCCCCACTGCTTGCAATTAATTTGGGGCCATTTGATCCCAAATGGCCAGAACTGATGCGTATTGTTTTCAGTTAAAGGAAGTTGAGAGTCCTATGTGATGCCACAGCACTCTACCAAGGGTGACAAAAAAGAGAAAGAAAGCAAGAAAAAAAGCAAATTAAGAGTCTTTTCATTAACTTCCCCATCTCTTCCTCCTCCAGCTTCAGAAACTCTGAACAAAAGCATTTATCAGGTGTCATAATATGAGCCAGAGTAGGACCCGTTCACCTGCACACAACCCTGTGCCAGTTAGATTTAAAACTGTAACACTGCAATTGAGTATCAACGTCAGGGACATGAAGGGTCACTTGCTGTAGTCTTTGTGTTTAACTAAGACTTTCTATGAGACCACAGTTCAGAGCTCACTTTGTTTTATATTTTTAAAAAGTTAGGGTTTCCCAGCCTTTGCTGGGTATAACTGGGATTGCATTCACAGTCCCCAGTTAAGAAGACCTCCTTCCTACCTTCCCGTTAAGTTGTGGTTGGGCTTCCAACACACACTGTAAACTAGTGTTTCCCATTTACAGTTACCATGTGAAGTTAACTGGACAAGTCATAATTCCAGTGACCATAGTCTCTGGGAGTGGGCACCACTTTAACTTCTACTGGGTCTTCCCACATCCACTGGGCACCACGTTCATCCAAACTTCTACCGGGTCTTCCCACATCCACTGGGTACCACGTTCATCCAAATGTCTACTAGATCTTCCCACATCCACTGGGCACCATGTTCATCCAAGGCCTTGATGACCCTATTAATTTCCTGTGGGAGCTGTAACAAATTATCATAAATTGGGTGCCCTAAAATAACCAGGATTTACATAGCTCCTATAAGGGTTTTGAGACAGGTCGTTATGACTCATTATTTCACTTCCAAGAAGCACAACTGACTGTGGCCTCTCTGATTCACTGACACAAATTTCAACTTGGTTGGCTTATTGGTGTTGCTGGGAGGGTTTCATTTACTTCTATCTGTGTGGATTTTATGTTTCTTGATCTTTGCATATCCCAAAACTTCCATAATGACCCATGTATTTTCTTACAGTTCACAAAGGTAATGGTCCAAAATCCAGGCATCCGCAGGGCTGTGCTCCCTCCGGAGATTTTCTAGGAAAATCCCTCCTGGGTCTTCAGCTTCTGTGTCGCTGACAAGTTTGTGCCGTCGTATCTCTGCCTTTGTCTTCACTTCTCCTCCTCCTCTGTGTGTGTTTTCTTAAGAACTTTCATCACTGGACCTTAACCCCATTCACATAACTCACGATGACCTCTTCATCTCAAGATCCTTAGCTTAGTCACATGAGCAATAACACTTTTTCCGAATAAGGTTTCATTCACATGACTTGGACATACTTTTCATGAAACCATTTTGGGGCCAACTTCTTGTCTTCTATGCTAATGTGAACAACAATAATCCTTCTCTCATGTGTATCACCCTCTGGCCATAGGTTCTAAAGCAGAGATGCCTTGTCCTTCAATATCTCGGAGTTTTTAGTTAGATAAGGGGTAAGATGTTCTTTTTGTTTCTTACTAGTAGCTCCCACTTCCCTAAGATTCAGACATGGGACGCAGACAACGTGATTGGCAAAATTTCTTCAGGCTTTGATCGTCAAGGGTTTATTTACCTCCAGCCAAAATTTTCTTGGGAAGAGCATTCCCATCTCTTAAAGAAACATCAGTCCCTCATTCACAAAACCTTCTGGCCATTCTACCAAGAAGAGCACTAGGATTTTGATTTCCAGCATTCTTGAAGAGGAGGGTTCCTTAAGGCCTGTGGAGCTGGGGTCTTAAAGGACCCTGCTCTTTAAGAGCCCTGAAAATCAGTGTTACTGAAAGGTACACGGTAACTGTACTGGGGCTCCAGGGGGCTCCAGGTATCAGCCTGATCCATACAGGCTGATCAATACAGGCTGACACTTGGAACTCCAGTACAGTTACCATGCACCTTTCAGTCCCATAAGACTCTGAGATCCTTGTAACTAGACAATTACTCATCCCTTTTTTCTCTCTCACAGGGTAGTAGCTCTTACTGACTTTTACTGAAGTACACTGAGTTTTCAGGCTAATATTGTAACACTTCAAACTGCATATTGAATCTCCATCGACATTACCACCCTGAATACTGAGTAGGTCCACAACTGTAACGACAATGGTTCAGAACAGAGAAGAACCTGAAATTGTGCTTCAGCCTCTTACTTAATAGGTGGGAGAATGGAGATCTCAAATCATAATTTATTTATTCAAGGTCACCCCACTATTCAACTGTGAGTCATAACTATGGCTTATTTAAAGGAAATGCCCAGGCACAGTGGCTCCTAGTTACAAAACCTAGTTAGTGACTAGCTGCTGGACACTATCCCAGGGTAGCCACATGGCCTCTCTCAGCTTCAGCTTCCTCCTCTGGAAATGAAAATATATACCATCCTCTGACCAGTTGTAAGGCTCAGGCAACGGAGTGCAGGTTAAAAATATCTTGTGAATATTTCTTATATTCCCAACTAGCACAAGCTCCTCTAGATCTGAGGACATGCCGTACCCCTGGCCCCATATGCAGCTCAATAACTGACATGTTCAGGGAAAGCTGTGGCAACAATCAACTAATTAATAATCTCAGAAACTGGGCGGTACCTGTGGCTCAAAGGAGTAGGGCGCTGGCCCCATATACCAGAGGTGGTGGGTTCAAACCTGGCCCCGGCCAAAAGCTGCAAAAAAAAAAAAAAAGTCTTAAAAAAATAATAATCTCAGAAACTATTATATGCATTACTCTCACATAAAATGAGAATGTACAAAAATAGGAAGTATGGGCATGGGCTCTAGAACCTGCCTGTCTGGGTGTAAATCCCAGCTCCAATATTACTGTTTGTGCTGCCTACAATGAATTACTCAACCCACCATGCCTCAGTTTCTCATCTCTGAAAGGATCCAAGCACTCACTGCATGGAGGTGAGGTGCCAGGGTCCTGCCCCGGAGGCCAGATCCTTTAAGACCTGTGGAAACCAATGATCTACTGAGAAAAATGAAAGTAAAAGCAGTGAGAAATAAAGGGACAGAACAGAGTTTTTAGAAGTGATCACAGGGGGTCCACCACTAGCTTGTGAGGCTTCAGTGAGTGGCTGTGAGGGCTGGTCTCACTCAGTTTTTATTGAAAGCTGCTTTTCTATTTAGCTGAGAGAGTAAGCTGAGGAAGAGAACAAAAATGTCAACAGTTTCTCTGAGTAAGCATGTTAGTTCTTAGTCTATCTATAATTCTAACTGTCAGGGTCTGGGCAGCCTGGAGAAACCTGGAACCTGAGCCTCGTGCGGGGGAAGCCTGGTCACACACACAGATCTCTTGGGAGAGGTTGGACCCCCTCTAGTTCCTCTGTGGAGCAGACACACTGGCATCAGTCATCCTCCGAAGACTCGGCAGAAAAGAGGAATTTTCCCCTGATCTCTAACCAGAGGCGTTTCCCTCCATGGTTAGGGTACAAGCCCTTCTGCCCATATCTCAAGGCTGGAGCTGTTCCCTTGATCTCTGCCCTGGCCATTATACAAATCCCCACAATGGGTATTTGCTTCTGGAAGGTTGCTGTTTATTAGGCAGGGGTTGGCCTAGTTAATGTTTTCTTCCAGGCCTTGCGTGCAGCTTCTGTGACTGCCCTTGTCCTTCAGAGGCTTGCAGACTCAGCACGGGTGTTTGCAGGCTGTATCCCTCCCAGGCCAAGCTTCCAGTAAAAGCAGAAACTGCCCAGACAAGTAATTTAACTATTAGTTTAAAAATAAGCTAAGTTGTTTTTATTCCATGTTTCTCAGCTTATTTCTCTGTTTTCCCTCTTCTGGAGGTGTTTTACCTTGCCAAGAGTGGGGTCTTTGGTCCCCATTGTCCCTGCTATAAGGTGATAAACAAATGACACACAGCCTGACACAGCCACCACCGGTCTGTGTCTTCGTCCAGCTCCCATCTTGGCACCCTGTGTCTGTAACATCTCCTAGTCCAGCTTTCCTTTGTGTCAGCGATCCAGTTTTGGCACTCCACTAGGACCATGCATTTCCATAGGTTTTATCTCATTTTGAATTATTAAAGAGAGCCAAGATCACAGAATTCTACGTATTAAATTATGAATACTCACAATAACAAAAGGCACACAGAATGCCAAGGATAATGCATCAGATCACATCACGTTGCATCAAAGCCATCTTCTAACACTGTAGAACAGTGCAGCTTTGAAAGAAGATGCCAAAGTATTAGACCCATCACCAACGAGGTTTTAGTAAATTCCTCCAGGAGTGACGTGACTTACCCCGTAGTTCTCACTTGGCCCATGTGTGCTTCCTTAGGAATGCTATTGTCTAGTTAGCCAGCCATGAAATCCAGTAATTCCATAATTGTATTGGCAACAAATGACGATATGTTTATAAGGTGAAGCTAACACCGTGATTAAAAAGGGTGATTCACCCTTCTCTGCCTCGCTTGAGCATGCCACGTTTCCTGGCACACCCCGCACCCCCTTCTTCCTTCATCTAACTTAGATTTACCTTCTGAACTCAACATGGGTCCCCTCACTTCCAGAAATGCTTCTCTACCCATTCTTCCTTCTCACACGCAAGGTTGTACTGTGTGTATACATACAAACACATTTACTCCACATCAGAATACCTAATATAAATATAAAACAAATATTAACAGAGCCTCAACAATAGATAGATCTTTTGGACAGAAAGTCAACAAGTCAATAGTGGAATTAAACAAACCATAGGCCTGAGCAATGCCCACAGAACATTCTATCCACCAGAAGCAGAACACACATTCGCAGGTGCATAGGGGTCACACGTCAAGCCACACAAGTTTTAACAAATTGAAGAAGATTGAAATTATATCATGCATCTTTCCTAACCACAATGGTATGAGACTAAAAATAAATAACCAGAGGAAAACTGGAAAATTCACAAATACATGGAAATTAAACACCCTCATGAGCAATTAGTGGGTCAAAGAACAAAATCAAAAGGGAAATAAAAAAATATCTTGAAACAAATAAAAATGGAAATACAACATACCAAAACTTATGAGATGCAGCAAAAGCTGTTCGAAGAAAGAGGTTTAGTGATAAACACCTCCATTAAAAAAAAAAATTGTTATCTCAAATAAGCTAGCTAATGTTACAGCACTAGAAACTAGGAAAATAAGATTGAATTTAGCCCAAAGTTTGTAGACATTTTGCAAGGCTAGTATTACCCTGATACACGTACCAAAACAAGACAAAAACATCACAAGAAAATTACATACTAATATCCCTGATCAACACAGATGCAAAAATCCTCAAGAAAATACTAGCAAATCAAATTCACTGACACATTAAAAGAATTACATGTGTCAATCAATGTCACTTGCCCCTGAAATCCAAGGATGACTCAACAAATGCAAATCAATAAAAGTGATGTAGCATATTAAAAAATTAAAGAAAATCCTAAAACTTACACCAAAAAGTAAACTTTTAATGAAGAAATTCAATAAAGTTGGAGGATATAAAATCAACATATCAAAATCAGTTGTGTTTCTATGGACTAACAACAAATTATTCAAAATAAAGGAAAAGAAATTAAGGAAATGATTTTAATCAAATTTTAATGATGGGATCAAAACAAACAAAATAAGAATAAATCTAATCAAGGGCTGAAAGATCTGTGCACTGAAAATTATTAGATACAGAAAACTACAAGAATTGAGAACAACACAATCACCAGAGATATTCCATATTTACTGACTGGAAAAATTAGTATTGTTAAAATTGCAGTACTATCTAAAGTCATCTATAGATTCAGTGTAACCATTATCGAAATCCCAATGATATTTTTCCAAGAAATAGAAAAACCTAAAATTTTTATGGAACAACAAATGATTTCAAATAGCTAAAGCAATCTTGAGCAAGAAGAACAAAACTGGGGATGTCATACCTTCTAATATTAAATTATATTATGAAGCTACAGTAACCAAAACAGTATGGTCTTGAGTTGAGAGCCCAGAAATAAAACTGCACAATTATAGTTTACTCATTTTTGGCAAAGGGACTGAGAATGAAAAATCAAAGGGAAAGTCTTCTAATTAGTAAATGATGTTGGGAAAACTAGATATCCACATGTAAAAACATAAATTTGATCTTATCTTAGTCCATGATAAAAAATATCAACCCCAAATGTATTAAGACCTGAAATCATAAAATCCTAGAAGAAAACGCCTGAAGTACAGGCAACAAAAGCAGAAACAAACAAGTGAGATTGCACCACAGGATCGCTTCTTGTTCATGCTGAACAGTATGCCCTGCTGTGCTGTGTATAGGCAGCAGGCAGTCCCCAGGTTAGGAAGGAGATAGCTTCTGTGGGTTTCCCTAGGAGAAATCTCATCTTTGCTTCTCTGGATTCCAAATTCGACTCAACTCAACAAACTTCTCTAGATCTTTGGCACTCTGATAAGTTTGGGGGCCTCAAGGATGCATAAGCCCTGGCTGTAGGCATCAAGATGCTTACGATCAATGGAGTTCCCGTTGGCTACTCTTGCAGGGCCCTCCCTCAGGCACCTGCCCCCACTCTAGCCATGCTACTTGATAATACATTTATATTTTTTATTTTTGCATATACATGTGTTAATTAAAGGTTTCCACTTTTTGCCTTCACAGAATTTAAAAGACTTAAAATTCAGTAACAATAATAATGTTTAAGATAAGAACTAGATCCACGCCAACATCTCTTTGGGATTTTGTTATGTGGGCCAATCTTACTGGAGTTAGATGATATCTCAAAGTAGTTTTGATTTGCATTTCTCTGATCATTAAGGATGGTGAGCATTTTTTCATGTGTCTGTAGGCCATGAGCCTGTCTTCTTCAGAGAAGTTTCTCTTCAAGTCCTTTTCCCACCCTGAGATGGGCTCACTTGCCCTTTTGTTGCCAACATGCTTGAGTTCTCTGTGTATTCTGTTTATTAAACCTTTGTCTGAGGCATAACCTGCAAATATTTTCTCCCATTCTGAGGGCTGTCTGCCTGCTACACTTACTGTGTTCTTAGCAGTGCAGAAGCTTTTTAGTTTGATCAAGTCCCAGTAGTGTATTTTTGATACTG
>CAUYON010002317.1:0-34968 GCA_963573935.1 Arctocebus calabarensis | reverse complement strand
TTTTTTAGTTACAGATTAAAACTTTATCGCCCTGGGTAGAGTGCTGTGGCGTCACACTGCTCACAGCAACCTCCAGCTCTTGGGCTTAAGCGATTCTCTTGCCTCAGCCTCCCGAGTAGCTGGGACTACAGGCACCCGCCACAGCGCCCGGCTATTTTTTTGTTTTTTGCAGTTCGGCCGAGGCCGGGCTTGTACCCGCCACCTTTGGTATAGGGGGCCGGTGCCCTACTTGCTGAGCCACAGGAGCCGCCCGGGCTTTGAGATTATTAATTTGAAAGGCTTCTCCTGGGCTATGAAGGACAGCTCTCCCACCCTCTCACTGTCTTACTAAGAAAGCAGAAAATGGTACACAAGGCTGTGAAACGACATGGTACTTCTCCGCACACCCTGGAAAAGCCCAGTGACAAGGGCTAAAATGCCTAACAATAAAACCTTTCTGTGCCATCAGTAGAACATTTTGTTCTGTCTACATGCTTAGAATCCCATGATTCAAGTTATCTATGCCAAATTTGGGGACTTTCTCTCCCAATAGTCTCTTTTCCCCCCTAAACCTTAAACACTGCTATAATTAACATGTGACCACAGAGCTGGGCCTGCCACAATTCCCTCTATGATTCCTCCCACAGCGCTGACAAGACGCCTGAGCTGGGCACAGGAAAATGACAGATAGCTTCTTATGCAAGCGTCCGGTTCAAGGGGAGTCCAAAGGCATCAGCCTGATTCAGCGGGTGAGCAGTTTCCCCACATCTTGTACATGTATTTCATCATTACCTAAGCCCGACACGCCCACTAGGAAAGACTTCTGGCAGGTAACGAAATGCTGCATTGATCAGCGCCCATCTCACGCAGCCCTGGCACGCAGACATTGCACCACGCTGCCCAGGCGAGGAGACTGAGCCACAGAGAGACACAGCCAGTGGTACGCTGCAGTGAGAGTGTGGACCAGTGGTTCTCACCTTCCTAAGCAGCCTTTAATACGGTTCCTGTGGGTCTCGACCCACAGGCTGAGAACCGCTGGTTTAGACCCTTACCCTTTAGACTTCAATACCCACATGCTGCTCTTTCCACAGGCCTCAGCTGAGCCTCAGCCCTGTTGCTGAAAGTCTCACTGTGAAGCATGAGACACTGGGCATGGGTGTGGGGCTGTGTCCCTGCAGAACGGGTGGTAACCGTGGAACACGACACAGGTTTTGAAGGACCACGGTGATGCCCTGTGCAGACCAAGGGGAGGGGAGCAGAGAGATGGTCTGCAGGGGAAACATACTGAGATGCACGGGGCACACTGAGCACGTGGCTGTCCATCTGTAAGCTGACATCCTCAGGGAGCAGACGCAGTCAAGTTTGGGGACAGCTAATTCTCTGACCTGTTCACAGATGTCACAGGGCACTCCCATGAGCCTCTGCTCCCCTGCAGCTGCTTTTCTGGCCTGAGCCTCTGAGACCCCCTGGTGCAGCCCACTCGCTTCCCCTGCCGTTGGACACCCAGGGTTTCCTTTGTAGACAGGTACTGAACCACTTCTAAACAAGAGAAGCAGGTCTACCCCACACTCCCCCTGCACCCTCAGTCTTTCTGCTGTGGATACAGAATCCACACACAACGCTGCTCACTCTGGCATCTATCACCAAGTGCACGAACAATGATTCACAACAAAATGCATGTCCAAAATGATAGACAATCCGAAGCTCATTCTGATACGTGCCCAGGAGGGACTCTAGCCAGTCTGGGGTTTCGTCTCCCCAGAACCAAATTCGTGAACACAGTACGAGGTTTTCCTCTTTTGGTTCTTCCCTCCCTGTAACTATCATCACCAGATTCCGACACTGAACATAAGGAAGCTGAGAGGCCTAGACCCTCACTCACTCATCCAGACACAGCTCAGGGCCAAAGCTCACGTCTACAACCTCCCAGCCCCGCCCTGCCCATGCTGCCCTGCACTCAGCTCCTGCAGCTCAAGTTTGTGACCGCAACGCTTCTTTCCTGGCTGGCTGTTCCACCTGTTCCTTGGTAGACGCCTCCAGTCTCACCTCCTTGGACACCCCTTTGCGGGCTCACAGCCACAGCTCCTGTCTGTTCCTACACTTTGACGCTTCCCTGCAGCTTTAGAGAAGGAGCTCGTCCCCATCTATCAAGGGGCCACCTACCCTGGGAACGCCAGCCATCACTCTGTCATGATGTCATGATTCCACATTTGTGTGTTCGAGCTGTTTCTATCTATCCCCTTGCCATCTCTAAAACATCAAGAAATATCTGGAGAATTGTTCTCTCTCGAGTTCAAGTAATCATTCCTATCATCTAAAAAGGTTTTGAAATCCTATATTCTCTGATCAAATGTTCCCAGACTGTTCAGAGAAGAGCCAAGAGATCTTCCCCCTTCCCATCCTGTTTCACCCTCTGTCTCCCTCCCCTGTAGCTGCCCCCAAGCCTAGACATGTCGTTACCAGGGGCTGCTGGCTCAGACCTTCTGCCAGGCTCTTACTCTTGGCAAATATTCAACACACCACCCACCTCTGAATTGATACTTTCACCTAGATATTGTTTTTATTTGATGTATAAGATATATAATTTTTATATCTCATCAAGTATATTTCTCTTGGACTGCAAGTTCCTAGAAGGCAAGGCTATCCAGTAGAATGAGGAACATTTTTTTTTTTTTTTTGAGACAGAGTTTCACTGTGCCACCCTGGGTAGAGTGCAATGGCGTCACAGCTCACAGAAACCTCAAACTCTTGGGCTTAAGTGATTCTCTTGCCTCAGCCTCCAAAGTAGCTGGGACTATAGGTGCACGCCACAGCGCCTGGCTATTTTTTTTTGGCCAGGTTCGAACCCACCATCCCTGGTGTATGTGGCTGGCATCCTAACCACTGAGCTGTGGGTGCCGAGCCTAGAAGAATAAGGAACTTTTTGCTAACCATTATTTATGCAAGTATATGTTGTTAGATGACCGTGGAGACAGCATTCAAGCCACTCAAACAATATGCAAACTGCAACAGCTGTATCTAGGCTTCAGTCCTGGGCATGCGGTCACACTATCTCATCCACCTGCTCTTTCCACAGCTGGTGTAATGATAGTACCCCAGCGTGGAGTTCACTTAGATTCTGGCCTCAGCCCTGCAAACTCATGCTGCGACCCTCGCTGGGGATCTGTACTTCTCTCTAGGGCCTATCTGATGAGGGATGAAGCTCTGGAGTGGATTCCTGGGCTCATAGCCTTAGAAGTGGCCGGTGTCTTGCCCCGGCCATACTTACTGGGTGAGGTCGGGGAGGCTGCACCTCCTTCTGCTGACGTGGTGGGAGGCTTCGTGTCTGGCACCGGCAGAGGCACTGGCCTGGCCATCGGCGGTGGCGGTGGCGGTGGCAACATTGGGGTGGGAAGGAATGGGTTGTGCACCTTGCCTTGGCTACTCCCATTGGGCTGGAAGGTTGGGGGGAAAATCACATACAAGAAAAAGAAGAAAGAGATACCAATTGTCAGCTACTTCTGAAAGCAAAAGATTCCTTAGATACCTTTTATGTAAATTACTGAGTATTCTAGCTGCTTGAATTCTTCCATAAGCCCATGGAAATAAATAACTGTTGGGTTCTATTCCAAAGGCACCCACAAAAGCACGCCACAACACACATGCTCGGTGCATCCTAAACAGATTTCTTGAACCACCTTGTTCTTCCTTGGACCTGGTTTCATAAAATCTCCTGCCCGGTGATCACTCTGGACTTGTCACTCAAGTGACCAAATTTTGCTTAGAATATTTTGGCTCTGTTATTAACTGCTATCTTCATCATCATTCTCATAATCATTCAATATTTATTTTTTTATTTGTGTAAATTTGTGGGGCGCAAGTGTATTTTTGTTACTTAGGTACACAACATGGAGCTGAGCTCAGGGTGTTTGGTGCATCCATCACTCAATATTTCTTTAAAAGCAAGTTTTTATGGAGTCTGCTATTCTTCTAGTATGTTTATTTACAGACATAATGAAGTTTCCTAAATAGGCATTTGAAATAAAAAATAGTATTTTTATTTTCACTCTTCCAAATTGGTATTACATAACATGTAACAAATATGTTAAGTGAACATAAAACATTTCTTTCACATACTGTATAACATCAGGCACAAAAACTTTAGAATTTAACTGTTAGAATTCAGGTAGGGAAAAGTGTCACTTCTAATTTTGATCTAAATTATATAAACATATGCCATAAGAGTCATATTTATTTGGCTGCCTGATATTAAAAACAACCAAAAACATTCATTTAACAAAAAAGTCTCCCTCTGAAGAGAGCAATAAAATCTGTTTCATTTTCAAGGTTTTCAAAGTAGTTCCATGAAGAGACTCGCCTTAAACTCTACAAAATTTTGACCAAAATACAAAACTGGGCATTTGATACTTATATAGGATGATGTCAAGACTATTTTTAAAAAAAGTTTAGAAGTCAGAGTCTGGATGCTGGTGATCAGCTCAGTTTTTTCACTGTTTCCCAGGTGTGCTTTTTGACCAAGTCTCCAGATTTCAGTGACGCCATTCAACTAACAGTAACAGTACAGATTTAGGCTGCAGTCCCCAATCAAAATTTGGTTAAAGGCATTCCTGACGTCCTAAGCTTTTATGCCGAAGCTTTAAGATTCTCCGGAGGAAGTTTCACTCCCCATCAACGTTCACATATATATTTAGTATTATTTCTCAAAGACAGCCTCATCTGACAATCAGAAGCCTGTGCTTTCTTGCCAGCAAACTTGCCTGTGTGCTATTTCTGAGCAGGCTGAACGTCCGTAAGTGAAGGTTTTAGAATAAGCCAAGCAAACGAATGTACAAGCAAGAGGAAAAAAGGCACCATATTGATTTGTTGTCTAGACAGAAATGTATCTGCTAACACATCACCAGACATTAGTCAAAGCTGCCTGTTCTGGCTCAGATATGCAGAATCAGGTATTTCTGCAAGGAAAGAAAATCAGCCACAGGACAGGGCGATGCATATCCTGAATTAGGCAGTAATAATTACAGCTAATCTGTGCCTTCCTGTGCAGTTAATTAGGAGAAGACGATGACCAAATTGGGCCTTATCCTGGTGATTATTTATTATTATTAGACTTGGGATACAGCTACCCATTGTAAATGTTTAATTCTATATTTGCAATGAAAATTGTGATTTTTAAAAATCACTTTTACATTTGGAATATTCTTTCAAATTATGATTATTTGGTTTCTTTGAGGAAAAATGAAAACATTCTTTTAGAGCTATTGAATACTGTTTAGCTTTACAGAAAGATAAGTGGGAGAGATAACTTCTTGCAGAAATAACAAACCATAATAAACTGTACTTCTAGCATCTTGAGTTCAAGTACTGGTCAACTTGATCTAAAGCGTTAGAAGGCTGTATTTTTTAAAAATACCAACTTAGTTGATCTGAAACATCTGTCTTCCTCATCTCCCTACCTCTTTCTACCTCCCCAAATCATTATTTAAAATTATTTGGTCTTTCTATTTTGTTAACTGCAACAGCCCCAGGGTTAGAATGCATGAGGTGGAATTATCAGCCCAGGGGACTTAGAAGGTTATATAGTTCACTCTTGAACTGATTCATATCCGTAAACTTGACAGTTGCAAACTTAACACAAACACTGTTTTTAAACCCTGACCAATCACTCTTAGAGCAAGTTAACTTTCCCACAATCTAGAATAAATATGACATTTGCCTGCAGTCACTCAGCAGGACATCAGAGCACCGTGTCACATAGCCGTGAGGTCTCCCCTTTTGTTATTTTTATATTCAGCTAACATTTCTAATGAAATTGGAAAAAAAAAAAAGAGGTTTCCTTACATTGAGGAACCCCACCTGTCCAGCCTGCTGGCCAGCGTCAGGGCAGACAAGTTGGACAAAGTCTTTCAGCGTCTCCTGAGGGTGGTAGCGGATGGCCGGGTGTGAGAAGTAAGGCCCAGGCTGCTGGATGATGGGTGATGTCGGGAAATGAAGAGTCGATGACGTTGCATGTGGGCTCGCTGTGGGGAGAAACACGAGGGTTACAGACAGAAGGGCTGGCTTGGCCACGGCTGGACCCGATTCAACATCCTTTTCTGTCGTCTCCCGGCCCAATCCACAGTGCTGTCCACGTGCTCCTGTGACCGGACTTAACACTACATGGGTCTGGCAGATTTTCTTCCTTAAAGCTCTGAGACAAACAAGGAGGTTAGATCAGGGTAGAGTTTCGAACTGTCTTTCTATATTCAGTGGACATGAGTTATACAGGCATTAATAATCTTTGGTGAAGCTGAAGATTATTCATTACCTTAAGAGCCTTTTTAATGAAGCAAGCAATAAAAAATGTATTTGGTAGATTAGAGCTGATTTAACAGATATTACATATGACAAATTCCAGTTTGCACATATGGATTCGCTTTCATGCTGAGCTCTCCATAGACAATAATTCATTGTTAAAGCTCTTATACCCCTTTCAAGGAAATTTCTAGGGACTAATTCAGGATGAAATTTTTTTGAAGTATGTAGCAAATGATCACTTAATGAACCCGTGCAATCTGGGTGCCTCACTTTACACGGAAGGTTTATGTTGCTTTTAGATGCCGTTTCAAAGCCATACTCAGAAACGCAGAGCAGGGGGCCTGAAGGGTAGGCAGGCACTGACCCCTGCTAACATGCTGGCCCTCTGCCCATAAACGCTGATAAAAGACGGAGACAACCAGCACTCCCTTACATTTGAACCCTGATAAATTTCATGTGTATAAGAAGATTACATTAGATTAAAAAAATTTATATGAAGTGCTTAATAATTTTTCTAAGAGAACTTTTGCCCTTGAATTGGAAGGATGATTGATAAAATCAGCTGGAGGATAAAAGAGCCCATGGAGAAGGCTGAAGACACTTAAACCAAGTGAAGCCAAGATAGCAGCTCTTGCTTCTTATCAAGGGCCAGAGAAACCTCTGCTAAATTAAAGAGATAAGAGTATTTCTCTTTCCTTTACTTTTTGCTGTTTAAATCCTTAAACTCAAGAAGACCCTGCACAGAGAAAACACAAGAATGCCCAAATTTCTGTAAAGTAAGACTTTCCCAGTACCGAGACTGACTCACACAGGTCACCCCGTCTCCCACCATCCCATTTGCTGGCCACGGGCTGTTAAGAAACCCAGCCTCCCTGTCAGCCGCTGGCAGGGTTCGCTGTTCTCCCCCGGGACCTCCCACGACTGGGGCATTTTCTGATTGCTGACTGAGGTGGCTAGTGCTCTGTGGGTCAGAGTAGCATTTTTTTTTTTGTACAGACAGTCTCACTTTGTCGCCCTGGGTAGAGTGCCGTGGTGTCACACAGCTCACAGCAACCTCCAGCTCCTGGGCTTAGGCGATTCTCTTGTCTCAGCCTCCCGAGCATCTGGGACTACAGCACCTGCCACAACGCCCGGCTATTTTCTTGTTGCAGTTTGGCTGGGGGCAGGTTTGACCCTGTCACCCCTGGTAATATGGGGTCGGCGCGCTGCCCACGGAGCCACAGGTGTCGCCCCAGAGTAGCATCTCTTAGCAGTTTTTAAAGAGTGGAGATGGGGGTTTGGAGTGGAAGCAGCAATCCAGGCCACATTTGCAGATGACCTTGTGGAACCCTTCCATCCTTGCAACCTTTAACCTATCCAATCAATATTCAGGGGCTCCTACTATGGGAGTGAGAGACCGTGCTGAGCCCAAGCAGATGAAAGCTTTGCTCTCAGTCATACAATTGAGGACAGGTTGAATATAACTAATTTGAAGAGGAATTGATGTCATCTTCCCTCCTCAAACTTACACTGGCCGTCCGTCCCATCTTAGTACACAGCTTTCCCGTCTCCACTGTCATATCCCCAGACATGAGTCTGGTACTCGGTAAATATTTATGAGGTGAACAGAAATTAATAACCACACAAATAAACATGGCATATGAGGTCTCACAACTGAGTTCACAAACTTGCCACCGTGCACTTACGTTGGCAGTACTGTACAAACAGCTGGGGAAGCTTTCCTGGCCCTGCTGTACCAGTGGGTCACAGCTGTGTCTGTGTTCATGTGTGGTGGTGTCCTGCCGAGTGGCGTTCATTATTGTTGTTTCATTTTTTGTGTGTACCCTCACGAGAATGTCTGTTAGACACTGAACTGAATTATAGCAATGAATAAATTTTAAATTTCTTGTTAAACTTGGCAAGAATGGAAATCGGGGACGTGTTAGTTCAAGTTTATGGGGATAATGCCACATAGAAAATGGCAGTACGGGTTGGGTGTGGTGGCTCGCGCCTGGAATCCCAGCACTCTGGGATGCCCAGGTGGGTGCCTGAGCTCACAGGTTTGAGACCAGCCTGAGCAAGAGCCACATTCTGTCTCTAAAATAGACGTGTGGTGGTGGGCACCTGTAGTCCCAGCCACTGAGGCGAGAGAATCACTTGAGCCCAAGATGTGGAGGTTGCTATGAGGTATGACGCTACAGCACTCTACCCAGGGTAACAGAGTGAGACTCTGTCTCAAGAAAAAAAGAAAAAGAAAGAAGGAAAGAAAGAAAGACAGAGAGAGAAAGAAAGAGAGGAAAATGGCAGTGTACACATGGATTAAACATTTTTCTGAAGGAAAAGAAAGCATCACTGATGAAGAGAGGTCAGGCAGCCAATAAGGAGAACCGAGGAAAAAACGTTGCACAAATTCATCTAATTGTGTGTCAAAATCATTGGGTGACTGTGGGAAGCGTTGCAGACTAAGTAAATAATGATAGAGAAACAAGAACATTTTAACTGAAAATCTTGGCCGACAACTCATGGCTTTTTCATCACAATAATGCACCGGCTCTCACAGCACTGTCTGTGGGGGAGTTTTTAGCCAGTAAACAATTGTATAGGAACACCCTCCCTACTCACCTGATCTGCCCCCAATGACTTTTTTCTTTACTCAGAGATAAAGGAAATTTTGAAAAGAAGATATTTTGACGAAAGTCAGGATGACAGCTTTGATGGCCGTTTCAGCGAAAAGAGGTCCAAAATTAGGTGCTGGCCATTGGTCCATAGCTTCCCAAGGGAAGTACTCTGAAGGTGGCGGTAGTGATATTTAGCAGTGAGGTATGTAAACTTACAAAAAACACAACTTGATTTCTCTACCTGGCCAAGAGCCAGGGAGCTTGTAGAAAAATTGACAAAACTTAAAGACTTTAGACAATGAATAATAAATCTTAGAATCCATGATCATCACTGAATTCGAATCCATAAGCTAAAAAGTTAAAGGGCTGTGGTCATCTCTTACTCTGGAAATTGTGCTACTGGCTTTAAAGACCAAAGGACTTTTTTCATTCACTATGGTACAGCTATCCTTGCTGGCAACAAGAAACGGACACAGTACCCTGATCTAACAGCTTCTAGTTAAGGACGGGACTAGGGTTTCCCAGCCCAGCCTGTGAATAGCCTGAGACTAACAAAATGACACATTCCACCTTTGGAGTAAGCCAAACATAGAGGAGGCAGCGCCTCACTGTCAAGAGCCCAGGAGGCTGACTTGATGACCAAGAGGCACTCCCTGGGTGCTCAACAGAAAGTGATGAGTAATTGCTAGAGTATGAAATCACAGTGGCCAGAAAATGCTGACCAGGAAAACATTCACCTGAACATAGATCAGGCAGATGAAAGTTAAAGAAATGTGACAAAAGAAGTAACTTGATAGGACTATGGTATTTCCCCATTAATTGTTACAGAAACATCTTTGCCATTATTTTGTTATTGTTAAATATATAAAAGAAAACCATCAGAAACTTAAATTGAGACCTTAGTTCATTTATTTACATATATACATTTATTTATTCCTTCCCCCCATTTTTGAGAACAGAGTCTCACTCTGCTGCCCTAGGCCAGAGTGCTGCGGCGTTGGCCTAGCTCACAGCAACCTAAAACTCCTAGGTTCAAGCAACCCTCTTGTCTCAGCCTCCCACCAAGTAGCTGGGACTATAGATGCCCGCTACAACGCCTGGCTAATTTTTTCTATTTTAGTAGAAATAGGATTTTACTCTTGCTCAGGCTAGTTTCAAGCTCCTGAGCTCAAGGGATCCTCCTGCTTCACTCCCCCAGAGTACTAGGATTACAGGTATGAGCCGCCACGCCCAACCTAGTTTGTATTTTACTGAAAACAATTTATTCACCTTTTCCTTGTGGTGTAGAGTTTAATGAAGACCTAAGAACATATGGTACTCTTATTAATTAATTCTACAACTGTTTTATAAGGATCAATTAATTCTTAATTAATACCAGGAAATCATTTCGCCTGTAGTTTCAAATTAGATGACTGCCGAGTCCGCATTTCACAGGGTCATCCTTCATAACCCCTATTTCCTCATGCTTAGGAATTTCTGGTTCAGTTACCAGTTCACTGTGGAGCTGGGTACAAATCATTCAAGATCCTAAGCTTTAATTTCTGCAAACAGAAATTTGTTTGTCACAGACATCACAAAGCTCTGTTAATTTTTATTAAATACATGCCATTTCTCTGGATAATCTGCTACTCCTCTTTTACTAGACAACGACGCTCATCGAAACTCAGAGTGAAGATTTCATCAAGGCCTAACTTTGTTTTCTTTTCCATTTCTTGTTTTCTTTCTTTATCTTGGATTAGGTATTATTGTACCTAAATTTATTTTTTATTTTAGTTGTCTCAAGTCATTTTAGAAAGATGACCGGGGTTAAATCAATCAAACAAACAGAAAAATTCATTCCATGTACTTTGAGATGGGCAGGCAAGGCCCTACAGGAGAGAGACTACCATTATGAAGCTGGTATGACGTTAATGGTATGAATCCAAAATTTTGACAAAGAAAAACATGTCTTATGGATGTGCATGTGGGTAGTTGACACAATAAAAAATTACAGCACATTATGTAAATGCATGTTTAGGTCCTTTAAAATGTGCATTATTTACTTGAGAGTCAATAAAGGCTTTTCTCAAGTGGTTACAGTTTATTGCAGTGCATCCATCTGTAACCATGTTGATGTTAATACAATTTTGTGTATTAAAAGACACTACAAAATTGGCTGCTGCTGGCGTCTAATACTCCGAGGACCCTGGGCCAGGAGCACTAGAGAGTGTCAGGAACACTCTAGTATGGATGGATCTTACTACTAGTTTAAACTTTAACGAGTGGCCAGACTTGTTTAGGATAATTGCTTGGGCTTTTCATGAAGAATACAAATAAGAAGGGAAGGAAGGAAATTTGATGAGGTCTCTTTGGCGGGAATGGCACTGTCTACACATTCTGAACAAAGTAGCCACGATTAAAGAAAACAGAGAACCAGAATTTCCCAAAGGGCATGATGCTCAGTTATTTATCCCTAAATGCTCATGTTAGAGCGCTTTGTAAAAAAGAAAGCAGAATGGGTGAGGTGGCTGGCTTTTCACTCCCTTCTTCATCATCCTAGGACCCCTCAGTTTAAATTACGCTCTTGGTTTTAGTTTGCAAAAGTTAAAAATTCAAACAATTATGTGTGAGAATCCACGACAGAGATGAGGCCTTGCCGGCTCTCAGAACAGTGCTGCACGGGGGCGGGGTAGGGGGCAGGTATAGGGGGTGTGGCCAGATGGGCTTGGGAGTGTTTGTTTGCTTTTTTTGATTTTGTAAGTCTTGGGGAAGAATAAAAAATAGAAGAAAAGTCACCTCTTCTTACCATTTCCAGCAGTTTTTCTCAAGCTCAACCTCCAAGAATCCTAATGACCCTCCCATATTTTCTCTCAAACCAAAACTTCATGGGTTGAAATACACTCTTCTGCATAACCCTGACATCGCCTTAATTGCTTTATTCCTTGTCCACGAAAACTTCAAGATTCTCCCAGGTGGGCCAGAGACTTGGATTTTTTTCATGTTAGCGTTTGCTTCCGGGCACCAGCCCTTTAAATCCTATCTCTCTTCTATGGCAGGCTCCCCAGGGAAGCTGTGGAGAGGGCAGCAGAAGCAATAAAACCCAATCTCTTCAGGTGCAGCCCGTGAGTAAGACCAGGTTATACACAGGCTTCTTCCCTCACAAAAATAAATGATCACTCCTTGGCCCTGAAACCTACAAAACTTTACAGTCTCACCATTGATCAATATTAAGTTCGTGGCAACAGGTGAGATTCCAAACTGTTTCTCTCTTTAGCACCGTTTTTAGAAAACGCTACTTTCACAAACAAAATATTCTCTGGACAAAAACTATTTCCACTGAGTAAAGGGTGGCATAAAGAATCCCTCACAACTCATTAATACAAGGGAAGTTTTTACCAGGGCAAAGCTCCAAAAGGAAAAGAAAATGAAAAACAAAACAAACAAAAAACCCACTTTAGCAATGAGAAGTCTTCCATTGGGCAAGTAGAATCTGAAGGTCTTGGGTTGTCACTACTATGTACATATTTTGCTTCTATAGAAATTCAAAACCACACTATGTAATACCATTACAGACTACGTAAAGCTGAGAACTCTATCCTAATGGTCTACAGCTATAATTTATAAATCATGCATGAATCAGCCCTGCCATTTATGAAAGCCAAGAAGTTTGGAGCTATGTGATTTATTTTAACAGACGCAAGGAAAGAGGAATTGGCGATGGTTGTCAAACTTTAAGAGGTGAAACCTTTTCTAAATAAAAAAGCTTTTGACTTAAGGTGAGGCAAGGTTTTCCAAACAATTTAGTACATATCTTTAACACCACTGAGACACATGTGGAAGGAAATGAATGTGTCAATTGAGAGAAATATATAATACTGCATGGTAGCCTGCAAAACACCAGTGTTTTTATATAACAGCTACCAGATGAAGTGATTTTATGCCATAGTAGGTTTCCAAGACAGCTGGTAGAATCCATGCCATTTGAATTAAGGGCATCTTCCTCCTGGAGATCAAATTCCTATGACTTTTGGAAAAGCAGAGCCCTTCCCTCCTCCACACACACACAAAAAGAGAGGCCAAGGTCCTTTCAAATTTATTCTAGATCAATTTTAGCTATTTAAAGATTTTTGTTGCTCCAAGGCCCTGGCTAGATAAGGGGTTGGGTAGGCAAACATTTTCTGTAAAGACTAGATATTAAATGGTATGGTCTCTGTTGCAATTACTCAACTCTACAACAGTGCAGAAGCACTGACAGACATTACATGAACATGAACTCATTACATGAGTGTGGCTATATTCCAATAAAACTGACTGGATTTGACCTGTGGGCCATAATTTTCTATTCTGTGATACAGACCCACATACTCCTATTCACTCTCCCAACACCTGCCATGTTTTCTGAGTCAGGTACTGGACGGTTGCCATGCCTTTTTCTCCCCTAAACCACGTCATGTTCCTTATCAGCCTTTCTACTGAAGCCACAGCTTCCCGAAGCTTTCCAAACCAATCTGACTGCCCCAGTGGCTCTCCCCAGGAGCTTCTGATGGCTCCTCTTTACCACCATTCATACGTGTTGACACCAGTGCCTGCGGGCATTCTACATTAAATGTATGAGTCAGAAAAGTTATGTGAAACAGATGAGGGCCATGGGCTTTGGAGTCAGATAGACATGGGTTCATTTTATTTTTTTAATTTTTAATTTTTTTTTGAGACAGACAGAGTCTCACTCTGTTGCCCAGGGTACAGTGCCATGGACTCCTAAGTTATAACAACCTCAAACACTTGGGCTTGAGCAATCCTCCTACCTCAGCTTCCTATGTAGCTGGGAATACAGGTGCCCACCACAATGCCTAGCTAGTTTTTCTATTTTTATTAGAAATGGGGTCTTGCTCTTGCTTAGGCTGGTCTTGAATTCCTGAGCTCAAGCAATCTGCCCACCTCAGCATCCAGAGTGCTAGGAGTATAGACGTGAGCTGCTACACCCGGCCTAGATATGGGTTTAAATTCTAAGTTCTATCACTTGCAATCTATCTATGCTTTAAGTTTGTGAGCTTCTGTATTACTTGGTTTTACCATCTGTGTAATGGGGCTGATAATACCTCACTGATTCACTGTGAAGATTAAATGAAATAATGTACATAAGGCACACAGCACAGACTCTTACCACACAGTTAACAATCAATAAATAGCTTCCTTTCTTGGTTCTATAGCTCTATTACAGGTACGAATTGGCATGGGTGGCAAGCAATCTGCAATTTGCTCCTGTGTGCTAGGGCCCGTTACAACCTGTCTTAATTCTAGAATATACTAGGAAAAAAGCAGCGAAGTAAGAGGAATACTCATTGCCTGCCATCTCTAGGACACACGAGTGTGTAAATACTGATAAGACATATATGCTTTAAGTCTAGATATGGCATGAAGGTCCTGAAAATAATTCCATAACAACAAAATGTAAAACCAAAGCAGTAAGATCAGCAGAAATGGCCTAGATCTAACAGTCATGGATACCATAGACATCTACTAAAATCAGCAGAAATGGCCTTGATGTGACAGTCGCAGATACCATCAATATCTACTAAAATCAGCAGAAATGGCCTTGATTTGACAGTTGCAGATACCATAGCTATCTACTAAAATCAGTAGAAATGGCCTTGGTCTAACAGTCGAGATCCCATAGCCATCTACTAAAATCGGCAGAGATGGCCTTGATCTAACCATTGAAATACCATAGACATATACTAAGATTGGCAGAGATGGCCCTGATCTAATAGTCAAGATACCATAGACATCTACTAAAATCGGTAGAGATGGCCTTGATTTAACAGCCACGATACCATAGACATCTACTAAAATCAGCAGAAATGGCCTTGATTTGACAGTCATGGATACCATAGACATCTACTAAAATTGGCAGAGATGACCTTGATCTAACAGTCACAGATACCATAGATATCTACTAAAATCGGCAGAAATGGCCTTGATCTAACAGCCGCGATATCATAGACATCTACTAAAATCAGCAGAAATGGCTTTGAGCTAACAGTCATGGATATCATAGACATCTACTAAAATTGGCAGAAATGGCCTTGATTTGATAGTCACAGATACTAGACATCTACTAAAATCAGCAGAAATGGCCTTGATGTAACAGTCGAGACACTATAGATTTCTACTAAAATCGGCAGAAATGGACTTGATCTAACAGTCGAGATACCATAGCTATCTACTAAAATCAGCAGAGATGGCCTTGAGCTAACAGTCGAGATGCCATAGATTTCTACTAAAATCAGCAGAAATGGACTTGATCTAACAGTAGAGATACCATAGATATCTACTAAAATTGGCAGAAATGGCCTTGATCTAGCAGTCATGGATACCATAGACATTTACTAAAATCAGCAGAAATGGCCTTGATCTAACAGTCGAGATCCCATAGCTATCTACTAAAATCAGCGGAGATGGCCTTGATCTAACAGTCGAGATACCATAGACATCTACTAAAATCGGCAGAAATGGCCTTCAACTAATAGTCGAGATACCATAGCTATCTACTAAAATCGGCAGAGATGGCCTTGAGCTAACAATCAAGATACCATAGATATCTACTAAAATTGGCAGAGATGGCCTTGAGCTAACAGTCAAGATACCATAGATATCTACTAAAATCGGCAGGGATGGCCTTGAGCTAACAGTCGCAGACACCATAGATATCTACTAAAATTGGCAGAAAAGGACTTGATCTAACAGTCGAGATACCATAGCTATCTACTAAAATCGGCAGGGATGGCCTTGAACTAACAGTCGAGATACCATAGATATCTACTAAAATTGGCAGAGATGGCCTTGATCTAATAGTCGCGGACACCACAGACATCTAATCGGCAGAGATGGCCTTGATCTAACAGTTGCAGACACCATAGATTATTTACTAAAATCGGCAGAGATGGCCTTGATCTAACAGTCGCAGACACCATAGATAATCTACTAAAATCGGCAGAGATAGCCTTGATCTAACAGTCATGGATACCACAGATATCTACCTGAACAGAGAAGTCCTTTAGAGGCCTGGAATGTGCTTTGAATCTCTACTTTTGCTTAAATCTCAGACTGTGTGAGTTAAGCAGAAGCTGAGAACCATGGGGCCATCTCCCTCTAAACCAGTGGTTTCAACTGGTGCGCCGGGAGAAGATCTTAGGTGTGCCACAAAAATTTTTAAAAGATCATTAATTGCATTATTTTTGAAAGAAGTTCAAAGCATAGTTAAGTATATTCTTTCTTTTACTCTTTTTATATTTGATCAACATAATTTAAGCGTGCTGTGAAATTTAACTATAGGTTCAAGTGTGCCGTGAGATAAAAGGTGGAAACACTGTTCTAAAAGCTACTTTTCACTTGGATCTAAACTCGTTGCATATCCCTTGTGTGTGTCTGCACCGACCTCCCCCTTCACCGTGGAGCCCCTGTGCCCTGAAGCCCCGGCCTAATCGGATTCTGAGCATTGTCCTTCCCAAACAGTGACAGGATGGAACTGTCCATCGTTTCTTTGAAAAGCCCAATATTAGTGGCTTGCAGTCTCTTTATCAGAGATCTAATGCATGTTGACTACTAAAAACACTGTTCACAAGACCCAGGGTGTTTTTAAAGAAAATTATTCTAGCTAGATAAAGGCACCTGGGTTTTAGTTTAGTTTCTGCACTACCTGGGAGATTATAATTATGGGCAACTTTTCTCTCCCCTAAGACTTTCATCTCAAAGTAAGGAATCTGAACCAAACAATATGACTGAAGCTCATCAAGCTTTAAATTCTAGTGAACATATGAAATTCGGTCTCTGGGATCACATTTAAAAATAACTAAGTATAATTAATTCATAATAATAAAATTAAAATCTAAAAATCTAAAACCAAGGAACATATATCTTTTAAAATGAATTATATTTAAAACATTTATGAAATGTTACATTATGAGAGATAGCTATACTCAGTCTTTAAGAGACCTTGGCTTTGGGAAGACCATAATATTTAGCATTTTAAAATTCCTCCGTATCCTAGTTCAAGCTCGGTGAGATAGAGCCCAACCTCGGTGCTGACAGA
Organism: Arctocebus calabarensis; assembly: GCA_963573935.1. NCBI lineage: Eukaryota > Metazoa > Chordata > Mammalia > Primates > Lorisidae > Arctocebus > Arctocebus calabarensis. The sequence goes on along the minus strand of CAUYON010002317.1, from coordinate 18,027 downwards.
GCCCCCTGGAACCGACTGTGTCCACACACTAATCGCCTCAGCTGCCATGATGGCCAATGTGAAACGCGTCCAGCACCGCGTAACAGCTGTGATTAGCAGAAACTTGAAGACTGATGGTTTAATGGGCTGACAAGAATCCAGTTCCATGAATGTGAATCCAGGGAATGTGAACTTTTTTTTACATAACATGCAAGTGATACCACGAGATGAGAAGAAGAGTGGAAAATCAAAGCAATTATTTGAGCAAAAAACCCAACCACCATAGGTGAGATGATTACAGAGGTCAGAAGACATGGGAAGGGGTCCTCCAATGACCTGCAGGAAGTGAAATGGAATTACGAACTGTAGTCCTGCAAAAGAGAACGTCGAAAATAAAACCCGGCTGGATGCTGTCATCGGCACTTGGAAAACCACCGAGTGCTGAGACCTGTGCTGCTTACAAGTCTTACCCTGTGTTAAAAAAAAAAAAGCAAAAAACAAGAAAATAAACATCCAAAATCTCACAGCAAACATAAGGCTGGGGCCTCTCCCCTCCCCATTACATTGCCAAGTTTATGCTGATGTTGTGGCCCCTATTTCTGAGCAACACGGCCCTCCTGAATTTGAAGTATCTTCACGGACGTGAGGAGTGATTCCCAGTCTGGCAGACTCCCCACAGGCAGAGGGACAAGTGTGAGAAGCCTGGAGTCTGAAGTCAGGAGACCACGTTTTACCCCTGGCGTGGGCACCAACCAGCTCTGCACCAGTCTCCTATTGCCCTAGTTTCTTCTACAAAATGAAAATGACACTTTTCTTATGCTTTTTAGAACTCAGCTATCCTTGGTTTAAAATCCTTCACTTTTTATGTTAATCTTGGCAAAGTTACTAATATTTAACATTGCCACACCTCTATGTCCTTACCTGTGAATTGGGTATAAAAGCACCAATTCAAAAGGCTTTTCTGAGGATTAGAATTAATGTACATAGGCACCTAGCACATAGTAGGCTCATCAATTCAATGAGAACCCACTGTGTGCCCAACAGAGTGCTACACTCTGGGTTACTGAGCATTCTTACGATTGTTTCTGGCATAAATTAGGATACGTGAAAAGTAATGGAGATCACACAACACAATGAGGCGACACCAGGTAACTGAGACCAAGAGCTGAACTGCTTTCGAGCCGCCTGGAGGTCCTGGCAGGGGTCGGTAGCCACCTTCTGAGGCCTGGGTTCATTCGTGCTGGGCAAGCACTGCCTGCAGGTCACAGCTTGTGGCACGCGTGCCTGCTGCGGGTGCCCAGGGCAGCCCTGCTGTACTGTTTCTACCTGCCCAGCAGTCTTTCACCCCGTCTTCTGGAAACAAAGCTCTAATGTTTCTTTGGGGAACTCTCCTTCCCAACGGCCTCAGTCTGTGTGGACAGGGTGGGCTTAACCCTGCCCCCCAGCTCCACAGGGAGGGGACACGCAACCCAGGCTGCACCAATCAGGCACCCCATTATCTTTCAAACATGTTTTAAAAGTGAGCAAATGACCCAAACCAGCATAATTAGACCCATAATCATCTAGGAGGAGGCCCTTTGCTAGATCTACTGTCAAAAGCTGCTTTTCCCCCCTTGGGGTTATTAAATTGGTGGGGAGTAAGCCGGGAGCTGCTCACACCATCTGTGCCACAATCTGAGGAGATGAAGCCTCAGAATGAGGCTCAGGAAGAGGATGGTGGAGCTGAGAGCGGTGGACAAGGAGCGAGAAAGACGGTGGTAAGGGGAGAGACTCGTGCAGGTCGCAGCTGCACACCTGGCTCCAGCCCCACCGGAAGCCACACAGCCCTGGACGTTTCAGTCACATAAACTAATTCATTATTTTCTCCCGGGGGAGTGAAGGAGTGGTCAAAAAACTTGGTTATTTCTTTTTTTCACTTGGAAGAATCTTGTTCTTGAAAGAGCCCAGGTTGACACACTGCTCATTACCAAGTATGCAACAAGCCAATTACTCTTATCATACTACTCAGGAATTTGGGGATTCAGGAAGATCTGGGATATCCCTCGGGGATATCAAAGTTTTTAAAATTCATATTGCGTGTCAGTGGAAGGACCTACACAACCTGGCCTAAGTAAACTCAGATCCCCACAAACACTCCAAATCCTTGTGCCGTAGGATCCCTGCACCTTCAATTCCCCTCTGTCAGTCTCCCCGCAGGAGTCATCATTCCTTTAACGTCTGTCTGTTCTGCAGGGCTGAAGGGCAGGACTTGTCTAGCTTGTTCATTAGGGCCTAGCGCAGTGCTTGGCAGATAACAAGTACTCGTGATTCTCTGCTGAACTGACTTTACGAACAACAGACTTGTAAACAACAGAGCTGCTTAACCCGGTAGTCAGCACGAGGCCAGGTGAGCCTCAACACAGGCAGGTCGGAGAGAAGCTGTGGCAGGGCTGAAGGGCTGCTTGGCCTGGGGAGGGGCGCCCGCTCCACGGGGCGGGGGGTCCCCTGGTCTCCAGCCACACAGGAACGCTGGGAGCGCTCAGTGGGTCTGCTCGCTTCCCTGAGACCACATCTTTCCTGGGCAGCTCTGGCTCCTCCCTGGAGGGGAAACACATTCTTCCTTATTCTACCCAACAAGAGCTGGTGGAAAGAGAGAACTGGGCATGGGGAGTGAGGAAGGAAAGTGAGAGTCATTGGCCCATAAGGAGAAAGCAGATGGCGACACGGGGTGGGGAGTCCGAGAGGTGATGGTTACTCGGCACTAACAAGCCCTCTACAGGCACATCCCACGTCCTCTTCCTTAAAGCTTCCCCGCGTGGCACAGATGGGAAAACGAAGACCAGGCCACGTGACCCGACAAGCTGACACAGACCCCACAGCCTGTGCGGATTTGAATCCCATCGTGGCTGACTCCAAAGTCCACGTACTTTTACTCCACTCTGCTGCCCCAGGTCAGTATTCCCCAGAGGACACATGGTTTATGTTCTTTCAGGAGTTTTCATTCAGAGGCCCCCAATTCATGATAGAAACCAGCAACTCTCAGGATTCTCACTTGTTTTACACATAAGAAGAAGGGGCTCTGCTGGGTGTGACGTTGTGCCTGAAATTCCTCAAGGCCAGGAGTTGGAGACCATCCTGAACAACACAGTGAGGCTTTGTTTCTTTAAAAAAAAAAAATAGAAGAAGAAGAAAACGAATTGGGAGGGAAAGGTAGCCATCATTTTATATGAAGAAATGGCAAATGTAAATTTACTATAAAAATATAAAGTTTAGAAAACATTTCACACATGTGGATGATTAAGTCACTAGTTTTAGCAACACAGAAGATGCAGCCGGAATGGGGTGACGCTTGGTGACACGGCAGCCGCATTCACAGGACCACACGTTCCCACCTGTAGCCTCGGCGCTCGCCCCCTTCTCCTACCTGGACGGTACGCTGAGGCTACACAAACACTGTCGCAGCTACAGATCCATGCTACGGTAATTCAGTTAACTTCAACATGATTTATGATTCTGTCAACAGGGAAGGTTGAAAACCTTCCACTGAAACTTAGATGTTTGCTGCATATTTAAACTAGTAATTATGCGTGTGTGTGTGTGTGAGAGAGAGAGCAGGAGAAGAAACCATTCCACGTAAAGAGGACATACAAGTTTGGTACTAATTTCTTACACTGAAAAAAAAGGAAAATAAAGACTAAGTCTAAACGCGGACACATTAAGCTAAACCAGAAAAAAAGAACTACTAGGGAACTTATCTGATCACACAAGTTATACCACCGAGTGTGTGATGCCCGGAAGCCCCACCAGTGAGGGCATTTCTAATAAACCTTGCTGAGAACCACTTACTGCCTTCACTGGGTGGCGTGTGTCAGTCTAGGATGTGTGTGTGTGTGTCATGGGCCTGCCTGTGGTTGAGATGGACAGACCCACAAAACAGCTTCCTTTGTCAAAAAGAGCTGAAGTCCAGGCCCACTTGGTTAATCACCCCATTCTCTTCAGCGCTCACCCTGGGGGCCTTCTGCCGATTTAAGAGATTAAGGAGCCAAGTGGTCTCACTGCTCTAACCTGTCCCCCCTGTGGAAGAGTCCTCTTTAGAAGTCTGCTGCCCGGATGACAAATTAACTGTCCCCCACATCTATCACAGTACAAATTATTAGTGTAATAGAACTTTTAGTTATGCATTTATCTGGTAATTATTGAACACGACACAAAACCAGCCTGAGCAGCCTGGCCCTTTACGAGGCGGCTTGGTGGGTGGCCTTACTGTTAATTTAGGACAGTTCTCCACCAGGCTGCTCACTCAGACAAACCAGCTGAACAGCCTTCTCCTTTAAATATTTTCCATGTCACAGTGAAAGGCTTTACAATACAATAAAGGTACAGTTTTAATTACACGCTTCCTGACTTTTGTTTAGTTGTAGTTTTTAAAACATTTGCTGGCTCTTTTTTCCTTTGGCTGGGCAGTAATAGCTGGCTGTTAGTATCTAGCTAATGAATTTAATAATTTCCTGAACTGGGACTTAAAGAGCCTTTGCTAAAAAGCTGCTTTTCCTCCTTAACTGTCTAGCTACTCCAATCCCTTTGACAACGTTTCCCATTAGGCTGGGCACTGGCACTCGAGCTAACCTTGACCGACACTCATGAGTTCTTCTGCTCTGTCTCTGTTCCACGCTCCTCAAAGGTGGCACTTGTTAGGGCTACCCTCGTAGCCCTAAGTTTGAAAATCAGTTCGTCGTGTTTGCTCAAATGACACACTCCAATAATAAATGAACGCCTTGCGCTGGCTGGCAGATGATTTCAGCACCTTGTTTGCAACAGGTACTTAATTCCTTCTCATTTTTCTGAGATGATTCAATTGCACTAAACCTGGAGAGACAAATTAAGACTCAGCTGAGCACCAGCATGTTCTCCAACTAAGTCCAAAGCTTTCCTAAGAGGCAAAGAAGTCTGTAGATATAATAGGAGAAAGCACTCAAGGTCCTTTGTCAAGGGAGGGGGTGGCGTGGCCATGGTAAGAGGGAAGCACCAGGACATTCCTTCTGGAGGGCCCTAAGTTGGGACAGACATGTTTATAATTTCCAGAAAGTATTCTATAAAAACGGGACCAAAGGCTCAGCACCTGTGGCTCAAGCGGCTAAGGCGCCAGCCACTTACACCTGAGCTGGTGGGTTTGAATCCAGCCCGGGCCCTCCAAACGACGATGGCTGCAACCAAAAAATGGCCGGGCGTTGTGGCGGGCACCTGTAGTCCCAGCTACTTGGGAGGCAGAGGCAAGAGACTCACTGGAGCCCAGGAGTTGGAGATTGCTGTGAACTGTGATGTCATGGCACTCTACACAGGGTGACAGCTTGAGGCTCTGTCTCAAAAAAAAACAAAAAACAAAAAAACAAACAAACAAGAAAACGGGACCAAATAGTTTAGAGTTCATTTCTGTTAATGCCTATCAAGGTGGAAGCTCTTAATTAAAACCAAATCTATATGGAGCCTTTAAACATGCTAGGTACCTTCCTATATGCAGCAAATACGTCCACTTAGGGAGATGGGGAGATTATTATTCCTGAACTTTCTGTTTGGCTTTAATCAAATCCATCATTCATTCATTTCTCCAACAAATATTTATTTTTTGGGTTTTTGGGGTTTTTTGAGATAAGAGTCTCACCCTATTGCCCTGGGTAGAGTGCCCTGGCATCATCACAGCTCCCAGCAACCTCAAACTCTTGGGCTCAAGAGGTCCTCCTGCCTCAGCCTCCCGAGTGCCTGCCACAATGCCTGGATATTTTCTGCACCAAAAAGTATTTACCCAGTGCCTTCCTTATGCCCGGCACCAGGCCAAGGATCCAGAGATGACCGCTAAAGGCGTGGCTCCCACTGCAGTGGGCCTGCTGTCTAGTGACAGCTGGTGCTGACCACTGGGCCTCTTTTTCCCTGCCCCTCTGTTACTGTCCATGCACTATGAATCCACACTCCTCCAACCTTTCTTGCTGACCTCAACTTCCTGAAAGGTGACCTTAATTCTCATAATTCTCTGCAGTGTATTTTTCTTGGCTGAACTAGGAGATATTGTTAACTTCAGGCCCTCAGATGTTTCATCACTGAAGAGCAGGATCCCTGTTCGGCCAGGAGGATCATGGGCTTAGAGAGGTTTATAGAGCATATAAACTTCCAAACTACCTCTCCAAACAGAGACTGGAACGATTCTTTGAAAGCTGCATAATAAATCTTTGGTTTATGTGGCTATTGTCTTAGAGGATCTTATGCATATTTTCAGAATCAAGGCAATTTTACTCCTAAACTCCCTTTGGGTATTTTTTTTTTGACTGATACAGAAGTGGGGGGTTAAAAGTGGGGGTTTGACCTCTTGTTCACATTTTGTATGTCTCAATTCCTGGAAACTTAGCTAATCACACGGCTTGTTTGCCTTTGCTATCTCTGCATGCTCAGTAAGAAGGCAAATGGAGAAAGGGGTTAAGCCTTGCACCTGTGTGGACTTGCGCAGTGCCAAATGCCAGGGCAGGTGCCCATCTGGAGGCTTTTCCCCTGGCCCCTGTGGGAACCTGCACTTCTGCTAGCACAATAATGCAGAAAATGGCTGGTTTTCCTTGCTTCTCATGCACTCAGAGGTCAGCGCCCAGAGGACAGAATCCATGCTTCTCCTGTTTGCGCTATACAGCAAACTGGTACAGCACCTTGTCTAAGGGCTTGACAAATATCTATGGAAAAAAATTAATGGGTCCCCGGATGGAAAGGAGACTCTGCAAGCTAATTTTGGCACTGAAAAAAGCCAAACTGACCCCCTTAGGGTTTTTGGAGTGACTTACTCCTAACAGAAACCTGCATTGACCAGGAGCGAGGATTCATGGGCTAATAAAAAGGGCTAAGTGATTTGTTTATGGGTGCTATTAAAAAAAATCAGTTTGATAACATGGGTTGTCGCAATTATCAAAAGATCTAAATGGCTATGTTATGTCTTTGACTAATAAAAAAATGTGAAAACAAACTAATTGTTTAAATACATGCAAGTTTTTTTTTCTATCCCAAAGGGGAAGAGAAAGGTAGAAACTACTGGTAGAGTGGAAAAGGCACACAGCTGGAGGCTTCATTTCCAGTTTGAGCTCCAGCCAGCTTGTGCGTCTTATAATGTTGAATACGTGGAATTTGTTGCTAACCAGTCTATTTCTTTCCTATTTACTCATGTATGAAACCTGCATTTTATTTTTTTACTTTATTTGTTTACTTTTTTTTTGTTTTGGAGAGAGTCTCCCTTTGGTAGTTTCCAGGCTCTCTTGCAGCTAGAGTGGTCAGGGACACAGTTCTGACCTTGCTGTGTAAGACGCTGTAAACACGGTAGAATGTGCTGGCAGGGACCCCCTCCCCTTGCCTTTTCTCCTTGTTCTGTTTGGCACACAGGTGCAAGGCAGGAGTGCGGGGCCCCACTGTGATCCAGCATGAAGACAAACACCCCACTCAGGCATGGCTGACAGAAGAAATCGTGAACCTTGATGGACTGTGGTGCCACCATAATAGCCTTGAATCACATACTTGTTTTTATATGAGAAAAATAAGTCTCCTAATTTTTAAAGCCATTTCAGGAGGATTTTCTGTTACATTCAACCAAACACATTCTTTGTTTACAGACACAGGGAACACCTGAGACCAGAAGGTTCCCAGACCGTAATTCTTTCAAGTCCGTCTCTCAGTACAGACACTGCAGGCTCCCCCTGCTTCTAGGTCTCTGAAGCAGAGTCACCTTACAGTATCATTCATTTATATTCTTATTTTTGAAAATAGGAACGAGTTTTGGCAGAAAGATAAATTTCCAGAAGACTTCAAGAAATTGTAAAATATCATTGATGCTTACTTCAAATAACTCTCCAAAAGAGTTTGGCCCTTTAGGCTAGATACTGTGGCTCATGCCTGTAAACCTAGCCCTTTCGGAGTCTGAGGCAGGAGGATCACTTGAGGCCAGGAGTTTGAAACCAGCCTGGGTGATACAGCGAGACCCTGCCTCTACGCAAGAAAATCTGCTGTATGTGAGGTGCGTGCCTGTAATCTCAGCTACTGGTGAGGCCACCACGAGTTTGAGGCTGCAGTGATCTATGACCATGTCCTGCATTCTTGCCCAGGAGAGTGAGCAATCTTCTTGTTTCCAAAAAAGAAAAAACAACAGAGTTAGACCCTTTAGATCAGCAGTTCTCAACCTGTGGGTTGCGACCCACAGGAACCCACGGAATTAGGAAGGTTAAGAACCACTGTTGTAGATCGTCACGGAAATTTTCAACTCCTGAAAAGGCAAAGGAAAGAACAGAGTTGTTTTTTTTTTTCAGTTATCATGAATGAGCTAAATTGTCATTATTAAATATTTTATTATGGTCACAATTTTAAGTAGCGGTAGAAAAAGTCTTTGAAATCCCTAACTCTCAGCTTAAAGTGTATAGTCATTACAATAATATATAACGATGTACAAAGGCCTTCCATGAAAGTCAGTACCTTCCCTCCCACCTGCGGGTATTCCAAAATACTTTAACCTCTTTACCTACTTCTAACCACTAGAGAAACAGGTGGCAGAATATTATGCCCATGGTACAGATGGCCAAATTGAGGCTGCAGGGTTAAGTGATCTATGAAAGCCACAAAAAAAGCCAGTACCAGGGAGAGGATTCACTTAAGCGACCACGTCTTTACCCTGACAATATAAATAGGGAAGTGTTTATAACAGCACAAACTAAGAAAAACCATAGCATTTAGTATCAAAGCTTTTCTCAAACAATCAAGAAAACCTGGACAAGTTTTCTTTGGGTGAAAGGCCTTGGTTCTTTTCCATCCTTGCCACTCCTTACAAAGAACTGCTGCATAAGCCCCTCATGCATTTCTCACCCTTGGTTCTTCCCAAGCAGTGAGAACCTACCGGCCTCAGGGAGGGGCTGGAGGTCTCGAGCCTGCATTTACGTGCAACTCCACGCCCTTTCATTCCTTCAACCAGCATGTGAGCATAAAACCCACTGTGTGAGGCTCAGTGAGGAGGGGGCTTTCCCTTGGGGACGGTGAAACCTGCATGTTAACAAACAAAGCCAGACACTGGCTGGAGTCCATGTGCAGACATGGAAGGCTGAAGGCTGCAGGACTTGAGGAGCGGGAGGTGACGGCAAGCTGGGTGGAGCAGAGAAGGTTTCATGTCAAAAGCAGCCCTAGAGCTGGTCTTGGAGACGGGCAGAACATTGACAGGTCAAGTCTGTAGGGCAGTACAGGGTTTTCAAAGCCTGGATGGAAACGGATTACTAGGCTACCAGGCACCATATTGACGACTACACACACACATGATTTCGTTTCCTCCTTTTTTTTTTTTGGTAGAGAGAGAGTTTCACTTTATCACCATCGGTAGAGTGCTGTGGCGTCACACAGCTCACAGCAACCTCCAGCTCCTGGGCTTAGGCGATTCTCTTGCCTCAGCCTCCTGAGTAGCTGGGACTACAGGCACCCGCCACAACGCCCGGCTATTTTTTTGTTGCAGTTTGACTGGGGCCGGGTTTGAACCTGCCACCCTCGGTATATGGAGCTGGCGCCCTACCCACTGAGCCACAGGTGCCGCCCTTCATTTGCTCTTTGTATGATACTTTCAGAGGCAGAGATTATGATCTCCAATTCAGAGATGAGAGGGAAAGCCACCTGCCAAGTAGAAGACAAAGGAATCAAACACTGCTCCTTCTGACCCTCTTTGTGTTTAATCACTGGAGCAGACTCGATGTTCGTGTCCCCCCCTAAATCCACATGTTGAAATCCTAACCCCCAGTGAGATGGTATTAGGTAGTGGGGCCTTTGTCAGGTGATTCTCGTGCCCTTTCTGCCATATGAGGACACAGTAAGAAGACGGCCTTCTGTGACCCTCTCTAGACACAGACTCTGCCAGAGCCTCCATCTTGGACTTCCCAGCCTCTAGAACCATAAGCAATATGTTTCTGTTGTTGATAAACCACCTGGTCTATGGTATTTTGTTCTAGCCACCTAAACAAAGACACCTGCCCTGTTATGCTGCCTCTCTTCAAGGCCCTACTTTTCTGTGTCTTCTTTGCAATCTTTAGAGAGAGATTTTCTTTGTAAAATTTGGCCACTAAATTTGTAAATAGAGCTTATATTTGCAGTCAAAAATAAGCCCCTGCCCTCCTTTTAGTGAGGTTACCTTGCTTTGCTGTAGCTCAGAATGCCTCCTCTGTGCTGAGCACTGAGGTGTGTTACCCAGTACTAACTGGTGCTTGCCCAGGGGAAGCATTCTCATGAGAAATGTTAGCAAAGGCAGCACAAGCCGTGTAACCTGGTGCCAATTGGAGTGAACACACCCTGGGATCCTGAGCAGGGACCAGCCAAGGGCCTCCCCAGAGACCTGCCCTTGGGGTCCTGAGGTCGTAGTGAAGGACATGCTTTTATCTTCTTCAAAGCCCTTTTAAAGTCTGATTTTCTCATGAGTTCCTATTTCAGGTTGTGGCAACTCTATGCAGTAAAAGGCTCATCAGAGGTCTGCATTGCCTTTAACACGCACAAGTCACTTTTATGACACAACAACCCCCCGGTTACACTCTCCTTCCTCAAATTGGTCTCAGCATCTGAAAACACCAAGTCTGAGTCCCAGATTGGATGTCATTCCCGGCACTGACTTTCATACTAGCTCAGAGAAGAAGGAAAGGGAAACACGGTACCACAGTAAATGCCCCTTAAATAATGAGGGGGTGAATCCCTTTAAAAAAAAAACCTCAGTGCCCCCCAAAAGCCTTATATTAGCCTAGCTCAACTCTGTGATTCTTACCACAAAGATGCAACTGAAGAGTTTCATTACGACTAGTCTAATTCCCCTCACTAGACCCAGGGGTGGGTGCAATCATAATGGACACCTGGACAGACAGGCCAGGAAAGACCCCCGAGGGTGCTGGGAACCATCTTGGATTCTGGTGCAAACAAAGGATCTGTGGTACACGTAATTCTCACACTAGGGGTCCTCCTCTTTCCCGCATACACGGATTCATGAACGTGGAGGTCACTGTCCTGTGGGCTAAGGAGGCCCACTCTGGCTCAAGCCAGCATGAGCACTTTAGCAGACGGGCTCAGTGGCTGAGCATCGTCCCCACTCGTGCACTGGACCAAGTGCCAGTTACGACGCCTCCTAGAACCACAGTGTTGAGGCAAGGCCCACACTGGGCATTCTTATTACTATCAAATAATACACAAAGTCTATCTATTATGGATGCTTTTTGAAGAGGTTTCACAAACGGTTTTCTGTTCTAGCTCCTATAGAAGAATATCGTAAGACCGAGAGGAAAGGTTCACTCCAGGGTAGAGTTGCACCGATTGAATGAGGACGGTACAAAACGCGGAAGGTAACAGGGAAGGAAGAGAGGCAGCCCACCCAGCTCTCCTCACTGTCAGCTGCTGCCCCCTCCTGATTCTCACGGAAGCGCCCTTTGTCTGGAGCGCTCTCCGTTCATACAAGAATCTTTAAGACTGGACTTCAGCGTTACCTACACTTTAAGCCTTCTTATTGGACGCAAGGTGTTCCGTAGCAGCACGTGCACCTCATCCTCTGATCACTCACTGCCTTGCAGGTCTCCCTCCGGTACCGGGCCGTGCAGTGAGGACATGTCCCTGCCCCCGTGTCTGCACAGGCCCTCGCCAAGTCCTTGTCTGACGCCTCAGTGAACATCCATAGTGCCCCCTCTGAGCTCCTAAAGAAACCTCCGCTTCTAACATTCATACAGCACTTGGAATATGTGAGCCTGACCATAAAAGATGAGAAACAAACGTGCCTTCTCTCCCTGAGACCATCAGTAATCTGATTAAATGGGCTTCACAGCTCTGTCTCCCCATACAGTTTCTATGCTCGATGAACATTAACTGTGAAAATATCATAACAGTATTTAGAAGACTTACTCTGGGACCTCATAATCCAATTCAGGTGCAGGTTTTCAAGTTTTTTTTAATTATATGTCTCTCTCTTTATATACGTATGTATCGAGAGGGAGAGAAAAGCAGCAAGATAGCACACACAAGCACTGCTCTCTATCACACACACACAGATGAAATGATAAGGGATCTTGAGAAAGTTCTAGCAATGATCTTAAGGTGTTTAAGTACCAAGTGAGTAAGTTTTTTTTGTTTCTTTCCAAATTAGAACACGACGATGAGCACGGCGTCTCTGTCCGCCTGTCAATGAGTTCATCACCTGTGAAGTAGGTAAGTTTTAATGATTAGGGATCTAGAACCTGCTTCATATCACAGTGAGAATGCTGATTTTCTTTGGTATGACTTCATGTGTGCCCTGGACGGTCCTCTCACCTGTTCTACTTGCTTAAGATACACAAGGAGTATTTAAAAGGGATTCAAATTTGTGGGACTAACACTGAGATTGATGCAAGAAACACCAGTTTCCCCGGGTGTTTGTCAAAGCAGACAGGAGACCATAACGTTCTAGGGTGTTTTATGATACCAGCTGGTGGATCACAGACCTACCTAAACGAAAAAATGATGGAAGAAAGCAGACATGGTTATAATTATTCATAGGCCTACTGTGGGAGTTTCACAAACAGAATAATAAATACGTTCATCTTGCAACAAGATCAAGTTCAGTGATTTGCTGACATTCTCGTTCTCTTGAGTTTTAAACCTCGACTTTAACGTGAAATACAAATCATATTTCTGTGGACACATTTTAATAATAAACTTAAAAGCACATGAGACAAAAATAATAAAAACTTTGCAATGAAAACCAGACAAACTCTCTACCAACTTTAAAAGGAATGAATGAAGACTGCCGTCAGCACCCTGATGTAAACAACCTCAACACAAAATGCTGCAGGTCAAAATCAGGTTTCCTGGAAAGACAATTAGCAGGGATGAGAGAATAAAAAAAAAAAAAAAGCTATCACTCAATAACAGGTAACTGACCACATGGAAATGAGCTCACCTCACACAGGCACCTGTGCACACACGTGCCCTCCCTCGTAACCTGGAGAACCGGTTCCATGATGGTTCAATTCGAGTTACTTCTCACCTCTTTGAAAAATCCCACTCACAAAAAACATTTTGGTTTAGTGTCTTTTTGCCTTAGTACAGGACCAAAGATCTGATGTCAAGTCTCTTTAGCCCCTAAAATTCCAAAGTTGTCCCCAAGGATAAGACATTGGAACATCCACTGCCCCAAGGAGCATTCAGGAGGAGGGCGCACTGTCTCTCACTTTGCTACTCTGGTCCGAAGGCCCTGACAGAAGCCATTAGAGGCCAGGGGTCCTTGCGGGGAGCTCACCTCTGGGTCCTGTGATGACAGGTCTGTGATGCTGTGTGAAGGCCGTTCCAAGGGAGGAGGTCTGTGATGGGGAGGGGCTGCTGAAACCAGACTTCTCCGACTTCTTCAGAGTGGTTGGAGAGGGCATCCCTGGCAAGAAGGATCAGGTGGTAAGAACATTTTAATCCATGGGACAATGGCTTGTGTAACCTAAGGGATAACATGTCAAGACTTAAAAAAAAGCTGGGTGTATTGGCCCACCCCTGTCATCCCAGCACTCTGGGAAGCCGAGACGGGTTGATTGGCTAAACTCAGGAGTTCGAGACCAGCCTGAACAAGAGCGAGACCCTGTCCCTAAAAATAGCCGGGCGTTGTGGTGGGTGCCTGTAGTCCCAGCTACTTGGGAGGCTGAGGCAAGAGAATCACTTGAGCCCTAGAGTCTGAGGTTGCTATGAGCTATGATGCCAGAGTACTCTACCCAGGGCGATATAGTGAGACTCTGTCTCAGATAAAAAAGAGGAATCCACCTATGAATGGAAAATGTTTTTAATTGCAAATTGCTTTGCATTTGTCACAGAACAAAAAGGCAACAGAAAGGTCCCTGGTAAGGTGGTCTATAATTGATTTCAATTTATTCTACTAAATCACAGCCCATTTGGGGTTATTGGATTTTCTCTAATAACACAGGACTCAGCTTTCCCAGGGTTGTGTATGACTGTGACCTCTCTCTGGGACCCTTAAAAAGAAAAAAAAAGACAGCCACCTATACATGCCAAGACCTCAGAGGAAGTCACTTCACCTTGCCAGTTACCTTACTTCAGTACCAATGTGCTTTTTCCATATTTTAACATAAAACACCCTTAACCATGGCAATTCAGTTGCCAATAATTAAAAATTTCAATCACTCAATGGATTATTTAAAATAGAAAAATAGAAAAAAGAAAACAATTTTAAATGTCCAACAATTGACAACTGGTTAAATACACATGGTGCAGCCAATGCAAAAAAAAAAAAAAAAAAATACCGTAAATGAGCAATAACATGAACAGATATTCACAATATAATGTTCGTCAAAAAAAACCTCAGTTACAAAATGGAATGTTATACCATGAAATCATTTGAAAAGGTATTTCTACACACAGAGAAAGACCTGGAAAGAAATACAATGGAGCATCCGTAGTTGATCACATCCTTAAGTGGACCTAATTTTCATAGACCAGACACGCACCACATGTACGTATCAGCCCGGCAGGCCTCGGTCCTGACGTTGACCACCTCCATATGTTGACCAGGCTGTCACAGGCCCTTGGGTGGTCAGCTCACAGAGGCTCTGCTGTATGTATAAACCGTAGCAGCGTGATTTTGAATTTGTGTGATTTTTACGGCCTTCTTTTTGTTTGTCTTTTCTATGATGAACATGTATTACTTTTATATCAAGAAAATACAATAAATAAAAGTTTGGTTTTACTACAGGGTCTAAGGTTTTCACATTTCCAGCCTAGGAAATACTTTGGGAAGAAAATAATGGTACTAGAGTCCCTTATAACTGATGAATCTGTCCCAGGCAGCCACGCCGACTGACACACACAGCTGGAGGCGTCTCTCAGCTTCCTAGGTGCCAATTCAAACAATGAAAACTCAGACATAAAAATAAAAGAAATGACTCCTAGTATCCACACAAGAGGATGACTTTGAGCTCTCTTAAGTTTGCAGCATAAAATTGGTCTGCACTGATGTTAAAAGAACGGACTCTATTTTACTTACACATGTCTACCTATGTTGTGTTCTGCCTGTGACTAGAGAATCATTTGGGTGAACTGGAAAAATAAGTAACAAAAATAATGATGATATTAGCATGTAGCTGTTACTGAGAATTGCTAGGTAACCTGGTATAGCTTTGCCTGTATCTAAAAACATCCTTGTTATTTCTGATGGCAGAGTTCCTTAATGTGCTTCTGCAACATGACTTTCCAAGTGTCATGACAGAGTCTATAAAGACAGAGACCATGTCTGCTTCCTGCCACCCCATATTTAAGACATCTGTCAAAAGCTCTGGAACATACCAAGGTCTGAAAAGGTATTTAAACTACTTTTTCTACTTTATCTATGGCTCTACTAACAGATGCTTGGACACACCAAAACTTGAGGTTCTGAATGCAAAGAAAGAAAAAATTGGAGATTTCAAATTAGAAAAAAAATTAAAGTAAAAATACAGAGTTTGGGTGGCACCGGTGGCTCAAAGGAGTAGGGTGCTGGCCCCATTACTGGAGGTAGTAGGTTCAAACCCGACCCCGGCCAAAAAGTGGTAGACACATTTGCATAGTCAGAAACAAATACGCTATGGAGTGGTATGTAATTTCTTACTAACTGGACAAATGTGAACCAGATCCTTTCTAGATCAATATCCGTTTGTGATTGGAATTAAAAACAAAGTCACTAAGTCCAGTGACTTTAAATTGTATTTGTTTGTTCACTGAATCAGTAACCAGTCTTATCACATCAATGTTCCAAAGCAGGGTGCATTGGGGCTGTAGGTGAACGTTCAATGCAAGTAACCTAAGCTGTGGTGTCATCGTGTAATTACACCAGGGAGGAGATTTCAAATTAGAAAATAAATTAAAGTTAAAAATACAGAGCTTGGGCGGCGCCTGTGGCTCAAAAAAAGTAGGGTGCCGGCCCCATATACCGGAGGTGGCAGGTTCAAACCTGGCCCCAGCCAAAAAAAAAAAAAAGAGCTAGCAAAATGTAAATAATCTCCTAAGTCATTCAAACCACTTTTGTGCAAACCAATTTTTAGGTTGTCAAGTAGTCAACTAATTTAAACTCAAACAAATAATTGGACTATGTGTCATGAAATAGAATAGAGAATGAAACATATCCAAACTTGGAAGATGGCAGATTTTTTTTTTTTTTAGGACAATGGAAGAGCTGATGAAATTCAGTATCTGAATGAAGGTTATTAAAGAGAGCAAATGGTTGGACTCAAGAAGTTATTATTTCTCTGAAAAGTTCATGCTTTCCTAACTATGAACTACAAAGTTCATGGTAAGGAACTGTAGAAATATAGACTTGATTTAAATCCACTATTTAAATACTATAAAAATATAGACTTGATTTAAATCCACTATTTATCCTTTCAAAAAAGGAACTGTAAGTGAAATTTAGGCCATAACAAGTATTAAGGATGATCAAGTCAATGAATGAATTAAAAAAAAAACAGCAGAATTTAAATCCTTTTTGAAAGGGTTAAAGAGAAAAGAAATATAACCAGCAGGCAAGAACAAACCGCACCACGTACAACCATCTGAATTTATCATAGTCAAGCAATATGAACCCTAAGGCTGTCATGCATCGCAAAATTACTTTGCGTTTTCAATTTTTAAAGACTCATATTGAGCGCATTTCCTTATTATATACTTTAATATTTTCTCTACATGCATAATGTATGCTTTGGTTAATTTGTTTCATATACTTGATTGGCCAGATGAAATTTCAAAATGCTATGCTAAAAGTTAGAGAGCATTTATCTTTCCTTTTATTTTTGAAATCAACTTTGGTTCTGTATCTATCTTACTTTAAAAATATACTCCTTGTTACAAATTCATTTGATAATTATCTATGTGCAACTGTTACGCAATTACTGTACATACAGATCAATGACTGATTAGCTTTCTCTTAATGAATCAAACCTTTAATTTCAATATAGCTTCAGGGAGCATCAACTTTTTTAAAAATAAAAGATTACAAATAATGATATCCCTTTTCTGAAGCAAACAAAATATTACTTCACAGTTAAATACAGAAAAAATAAAGAATTTTATAGCACAAGAAGCAAAAATCTAGCATGTTTTGTTTCAATGGGACATTTCATACTGTTGACTGGTATAAAAATCCCAAAGGTGGTAAACAGAACTGGAATTCTGAATCTTCAGATTTCAAGAAGCTTTTTTGGCTTATACTTGGTTTTCCAAACCTCTAGACTTTCTGAACTTCTCTCCACTTTGCCATTTTTCTTTGTTACCGGAGTCTTTCCAAACTGTGTTCAGCACAGATAAACATGTGGGCTTCCGTCACCAAGTGGCTCCACCACCTGGAGGCACTTGTACGTGTAAAGCCCGACAATAAAACCTTCAAAGTACAGGCCAAATACCAGTATTCACAAGGACTCCTTTACATTCATCACTGATGACTGTGGTGGTCAGAATTCTAAGGTGCTGCCGGGGTTCCAGGCCCCTGGGATGCAGACCTCGGACCATCTCTGGCATATGGCTGGTACTTGTGAATAAGATGGAGGTCATTCTTGTGATAAGGTCTCGTTATGTTACAAAGCAAAGGGACTTTTGCAGACATAATAAGACATGTGACTTGGAGATAAGGAAAGGGATATTATCCCAGTACACCTGACCTCATCAGGAGAGCTCTGTACCAGAGGAGCTGGAGGTCAGAGAGACATCTTGCAGGCTTTGAAGAAAGTCAGCTGCCATGCTGCCCAAGGTCTTACAAGAGGACCACATGGACAGGGACCACAGGCACTTCCAGGAGCCCAGTGGGTCCCTGGCTGGCCGTCAGCTTTCAGAAGGCTGGGACCTTAGACCTAAAGCCTCAAGGAACTGAATTCTGCCAACAATCACGAAAGACTGCACGAGAACCTCAAGCTCCGGAAATTTTTTTTTTTTTGAGACAGAGCCTCAAGCTGTTACCTTGGATAGAGTGCCGTGGCATTATACCTCACAGCAACCTCCAATTCCTTGGTTCAAGCGAGTCTCCTGCCTCTGCCTCCCAAGTAGCTGGGACTACAGGCGCCC
>CAUYON010002316.1:0-12862 GCA_963573935.1 Arctocebus calabarensis | reverse complement strand
TACAGGATTTCACAGAACTTGGAAATTTCCAGGTTCCAGGAAGTTAAGTTTTTACAAATTCCTAAGGGCTGAGTCACCATGGAGAGGACCCTGCAAGTGTATCCTTGTGCTCTCCTTGACAAGACCTGTTCTCCCAGACCTCACCCTTCTCAGGTATCTTCTCTCAATATAAAACTGTCTACTCACAACCAACTAATCTTTGACAAGGCAGACCACCACATACACTGGAGATAAGATCTTTTCAATACATGGTGCTGGAAAAATTGGATAGCCACATGCAGAAGAATGAAGAGGATTCATGTCTCTCACCATTCACAAAAATTAATTCAAGATGCATAAAAGACGTAAATATAAGGCATTAAATAATAAAAATTCTATAAGAAAATGTAGGGAAAAGTATTGTAGATATTGGCCTTGGCAAAGAATCCATATGTAAGACCCCAAAGGCAAACACTATAACAACTGAAATAAATAAATGGGACTTGAGTAAATTAAAAGGCTTCTGCATAGCAAAAGAAATAATCAACAGAGTGAATAGACAACGTACAGAATGGGAGTAAATATGTGAAAATTATACATCGGATAAAGGACTCAAACAAATTAGCAAGAAAACAAACAAACAAACCTATTAAAAGGGGGGTAAAAATATGAACAAAAGCTTTCAAAAGAAGATAGATATACGGGTCCACAAACGTGTAAAAAAAGGTTCAAGGTTTCTAGTCATCATGGAATTGCAAATTTAAACCATAATGGGATATCACCTTACCCCTGCTAGACTGACTTTTACTAAAAACCAAAAACAACAGATGCTGACATGGATGCAGAAAGAAAAGAACATTTATACGCTGTTGGTGAGACTGCAAATTAGTATAACTCTATGGAAAACAGAGTATAGAGATTTCTCAAAGCACCAATGTAGACTTACCATATAATCCAGAAATCCCATTACTGCATATCTACCGAAAAGAAAAGGAGTCATTTTATCAAAAAGACATTCACTATGTTTTTTTCCTATTCATCCATAATGTTATCTATTTTCTATAATAAAATGTAATTCATAAATTAGGTACAGGAAGAGATTAACACAATAATTAATAACTAATAACAAAATGGGAAAATTATAGCAATATGTCAGCATCACTACTCTTATGCTTTGGGGCTACTGTTAAGTAAAAAAGGATTACTTGAACAAAAACACTGCAATATTGGAACATTCAGTCTACTAACCAAAATGGCTACTAAATTACCCAATGGGTAAGTAATATATATACAGCAGAAAGAGATGATTCATGCCCTGGGTAGGCTTCAGTGGGAGAGTATAGGACAGCGTGAAATTTTATCTCACTATCAGATTGGTGTGCTATTTAAATTTATGAATTGTTTATTTCCAGAATTTTCCTTTTAAGATTGACCTTGAGTAACTAAAACCTTAGAAAACTAAACCACAAATAATGGGAGATTAATGTACCATAATCAAAACCCAACAGTTCTATCATCTCAAATATTTCCCTCAAACCTCTTTGTGGTGAATTCTCTATCTCCTACCCCAACCCTGCCTCATCTATTTTCTGCCCCTACAGTTTGTCTTTTCCAGATTATAATATAAATGGAATCGTGCATTGTGTAACCTTTTGAATATGACTCCTTTTGTTTAGTATGATGCATTCATGACTTACCCATGTTGTTGCATATATCAGTAGTTTATTTCTTTTTATTGCCAAATAACATTTCTTAATGGAGGTACCATGGTTCTGAATCAGTTTTTATAATGGGAGAAGTATTGTCCCTATCTTTCTTTAAATCAGACCTGTTTCAGAAATTTAAAATTTTATAAGCATTTAAAATTAAAAATACATTTTAGTTAAAAAAAAAAGGTCCCAAAGCTTTTTTAGGTATAACCTAATAAGAAATTAATTATGAAGCACGTTCCCCCATGCCTACATAGGTATTTGGCCTTGAAAAAAAAGATTTAATTGACCACATAGCGTGAAGGCCAACATGGACGCTGAAAGCATCAGGCATTATAATCTCCTTATTGATAATGTGGCACAGTAAACTGTTTTAGGACTGACTCCAGTTGTCATAATGGTTTAAGGCTAAGTCCCAAAATCAGATCAGGAAAGAGTTAGATACCTGAACTGGTCATGAAGAGGCTAAAAGACATAAACCTGATGGTGAGACCTGACAGATGGTCAGAAATGAAAGATGAACATGTTCCAGCATAGGTTTCAATCATTCTGCTAAGATGGAAGAGTGACTTTCATTCATATGACCTGACCTTACAGACCTCCCAGGATCTGTGCTCAAGAAGATGAGTGGTGTCCACTGTCTGGTCTAATCCCAGTCTCTGTCCTTTGTGGACCCTCAGACTGCTCTAGCAAAGCTCCCTCTCTATCTGTTACATTGAAAGAAAATTTTTTTTTAGAAAGATGGTGGAATCTGAAGAAAGATCTAATTATCCTATAAGTTCAATCCAAGCTGGCCTCCTTGTTTCCATGGCTGGTTTGCTGAGTGTTGGGCTGGGGTCCTCCTCTCTCCATCAACACACATTCATCAAGAAGTTTATATGTGTCACTCATAGTGCTCATCCCCAGAGATAAAAGAATAAACAAGGCTGTCCCCAGCCCAACACTATATGGCATTATAGGCATATAGTGCCACTATATGGTCCCCATACTGATTGAAGAAACAGCAACATATTGTCAACAGTTTATTGGACAATGAACTGAAACAATTATAAATTTTATTAAGTCCAAAGAAGGAAGTAAATAAGAAGGTGAGTTTCAGAACATATCAGATGAGTGGCAAGGCAGTCCTCTCTGAGACTTTTGAGAAATGAGACCCAAGGAGTAAGATTGGGGAAAGAAAGTTACCAATAAAAGAAGCAGTATCTGTAGAGGCCCTGATGGAAATAGACATGCCACGTTTGAGAATCTTGAAGTTCAGTGGAACTGGAACAAGCTGAGAAAATGTGGCAACACAAGGGACAGGGTCAGAACAAGTGCCAATCACCAGCAGCGTGTGACCAGGATAAGGAGAATCACTTTCCTTCAGTGCAAGAGAAAGCCACGGGAACTTCAGAACACAGAGGTCAGAGGATCTGATTTATATTTTTAAAAGATTATTTTTGTGGCTATGAGATAAAACATTGTAGAGGGACAGGATTAGGAGGGTAAGAGCAGTTAGGGTACAGATGTAGAAGTCTAGGTGAGAGGTGATGATGAAAACAGAGATAAGGAAAGAGGTGGAGATAAGAAGACAGAGTCGAGATGTTGGAGGTAGAACAAACATGTAATCCCTACTAATGGATTGCCTGTCCAGAAAAAGAAGCGGAAGGAAGCAGAATAATGTGCAGATTTTGGCTTGAACAATCTGATAAAGTATGCTGACATTTAATTGTGTGGGAAAGTCTGGATAAGTATTAATGTCTGGAGCTCAACAAAGGTAACCACCAATTTGGGAATCAAATATATTATCAATCATAGTTAAACTTTGGAGAATTAATGAGATTATCTCAGAAGAAAGTGTCAAAAGAGAAAAAAGGGCCTCAGAAAAAACCTTGAGAAAAGGCTGTCTACACTCCGTTCAGGTAAAGATAAAGGAAAGACCATGAATGTGGTGGGAAAATGTAGATGAGTAGTATTTCAAGAATAAGAGAGTTCAGTTCGGGGTTGAATACAGCCGGGAGAATGAAGAAAAGCAGGTGTGTATGACTTTGGCAACATGAGAATTGAACTTTACAAGATTTGATGGAAGAGTGGAGAGTGACATTTCAGAAAGAGTGGGAGGTAGGGAAGGGGAGAGGTCATATGTATGGACAACTCCTTTGAAAGTTTTGCTTTGGTGCTGAGAAAAGGAATACAGAGTTTTGGGGGAGGAGAGAGAGTTAGGAGATTTGTCAAGATGGGAGATGTTCAAGTATAATTATGTCTGAACGGAATGAGTACTAGTAGAGATACATGGTGGCCCGAGAGAGCAAGAAGATAATGCACAGAGAGGGCAGGAGGAATGTGCTTGGAGCATGGACCTGAGGTGTGGAGAGGGATGCTTCCTGCACCAAGGCTGGAGGGAAGAAGGAGAAGGTGAATGCAGGTGCCTTTGATGCAACTTCGGGCAGGTGAAGTGAGAGGCCTGGTTATCATCTGAGAGAAGAGGGAGCCTGGGAGACCACAGGAGAGAGAAAGGGGTAAACATTCATATTCCAGGGAATTGAATTACTGGAGAAATGTAGCAGGATTCATTTGCACCACTGAGAGCTCATGCAAAGTATGAGATAATGGATTTTCAGTGAAACCAGTGATCTGGGTTGCGACATTTTGTGCGGCAGTGTTTAGCTGCTCTGGTGAAGGCATGAGAAAGGAGAATGGTAGGGTTTAACTGGAGCTGTTATTTTATAAGTAAAAAGAAAGGAGACAAAGTTTTTAAGATGATGTGCCGTGGACTCTTCATTCTGGGAAGCAAAATGAATGCTGACGCTTTCAGACTCAGAGGACACATTGCCATACTAAGAGAGCCGGAACCACTGCTGGAAGAACTTTGTAGATTTAGAACAACTTTTTATTATAGGCTGTCATGAGGTGCCTCTTGCAGGTTAGTCAAATCTTAGAAAAGAATCAGACCTCTATGTTTGTATTTGAAGTGCAAGAGGGTAGAAACCTGGGGAGAATGTCCACTGCATAGCAGTGATGCAACTGTAATGAGCAGAACAAAGGGAGACAGCTTATTTAAAGAGGGGAAGAACTCTCAGGGCTGGAAAAGAGCCCTGGGTCGGGGATCAGCTGGGTAGGGAAACCTGTGACCCTGAAAATCTGTGATTGAAGTCTGCTTTTGTTATTTTTAATTATGGCTCAACTTAGCAACTTAGTTATATTTAAATAATTCCAGTCACCTACTCAATAGTACTTAATGAAAGGAATTGGTTTCCCTATTAGAAAACAGTGTGTTATATTGAAATGAATGTGAAATTTAGCGGCAGGTGAATCTTAAGTCCTAACTCAGCCACCAATTGGCTGTGTATTCTTAGACAAGTTGTTCAGCTTCTCGGCATCTTAATTCCCAGATCTATAAAGCAAGGCTGATAATGATGTTTACTCATACATTTATTCTAAGGCATAAATTAACTAAGGTAAGGAAATAATTTTGAAGATTGCAAAACTATATGTAATGTTAGTATAGTAGAACTGAATCCTAGTCTACAGACATAGATATATAAGAAAAATGGTGTTTCATAATTTTCCTCTGCATCATTTTTAATTCTGAATCTGAGTCCCCATCCTCCTTTGAAAGGATTTCAAATTCAACTTCAGACATTATTGAACTGCCATCTCCTCCCACTCTAATAGTTAATCAAGAGGCCTGGGAGTTTTCATAACACCACAGTATTGCTTTGGTACCTCGGGGCCCACTGGTTACTATGGAGACATCACGTGATTCCTTCAGGCCCAGCATCATCCACAGCATACTAGTGTGGGGTTCAGCCTTCCCAGATAAACCATGTAGCCAACCTTGCAGGGGGTTCTGTATGGGGAGAAAACAGGCCTACTTAAGATCCTAAGAGGCTTTTTATCCTTGTCAGCCTTGGCCAATCTTCCCTCTCTTTTGTTGCCCTCAAAAAACTTAAATCACTGTGCTCACATTCTGGGCCACTGAACATTATCTTCTCAAAGCATATTAGCTTTTATAAATTCAGAAAAGGCCATTGCTTGAAGATCTTTTTGCTTTCAGCTGTGCCAAAATTCCTAAGGTCAGGAAGCCCCAAAGGACCAAGATAGACATCCATGTGAAAATAATTAGGTGAATTAGGAGGAGTAGAGAGAGGACAACTACAACTTCCAATGAGTTATTTCCTATGGTGATTACTTCTATTCACTTGCTTGGGATCCGTGGTGGTCTTTCTGGACAGATTGTCTCATAAAAGATTTGGCGATTCATAAACTTGGAAGACATTGGCTAAAAGAGTAAATGAGATAAATGTGCAAATTTCAATTTTTTTTAAGGAAAAAAGCATTGAGTAGGAGATACTGGCCAGAATCCGTGGACTAATGCACACACCACCTTCAGCTTCCTTCTCTGCAAAAGTGGCTGGTAATGAGGCATCACGTGGGAGATCCATACCTATTAACTGAACACATGAATGAATACTTAGAAGCTAAACTTCCCAATAATGGCTGTGGAGCAATGAGGCAAGTTTCTTCAGTGCCTAGTCACCATATTCAGCAGGTCAAGGAAACGAGCACAGGTTGGATTCATCATTGGAGACAGAACTACTTGATTAGGTGGTGGTTCATTTGGCTGAGAGCATGCAGTTTCATCCCCGACCATTTTCTTGTCCCTGCAGCAGCAACAATAAAGACCTCATTTAAAAAAACTGGCCTCATGAGCTCAGAGCAACAAATTGAGTGTCATTGTGAGATATGTACAATTCATCAACATAAAGGCTCTAAGGAAATGCCAGGTATCATTAGAAGAGGTATCTTCCAGAATTAATGTGTAATAATGAGAATTCTTGCTCATTATACTAAGGTGAAAAAAAAAGGAACCTGGTAATATTATCGAGTTTTATTCCCTACCTTGCCAATGTTTACCCCAAATCTCCAGATAGAAGAAGTCTGTTGAGGCACAAAAACCATCCCTTTGCCTTCTGGGTCTTTCCTATCTGCTCTTATAGTCTTTTCAAGTCTGGGCTGAGAAAGTCTAAAACTTACCAATGAAGGAGGCAAGGAGATTAAAATTTAACAAGCCAGCAGTGAGATTTGGGGAGTTGAATTCTATTTTGGATGCAGATTACATGATTTGCAAAGAAAAAAGAAAACAGTATATGTCATTTATCCTTCAAAATAATAGAACACTTCTTTTTTCTACCTACTTTTGAAAATATAGGGTTGTATATGATTAAACTTTTAAAAACATGACCAATAGTATAGTGTCTCATGAATCCAATGATAATGTTACTGAGGTTAGTGTTAAAAGAGAACTGAAACCCAGAGTGGGAGAAAACAGCCCCACGTCACACACACCAAGTATGGGAAAGGCTAACTCAGACCCAGTTGTGACTGAGTGCTTCAAGAGGAGTGGGTATTTTAAGAATGTTTCAGAATGTTCTTTTGTTTGTTGTACCTCCTATGTTGTTCTTTGTTTTGATCTATCAGATCTGAATGCTGTGAAACACTCCCTTATGTTTGCTGGAAGAAAGAATCCATCTCTCGGCTTCCCTGTTGCTACTGAGCTGGTGGCTGGAGTCCTCCCATCTAAAGTAGCTGTGCGACATTGAGGTGCACCAGGTTTATAATTTTAGCCTAAATTTGGCAACTTCTTGTCTAATTTCTTCGATTCAATTATTTAAAGCTCTAAACACTTCAATGGGGCCAGCATATTAACTTCAATTCTGAGAATAAATTATTAAAATAAGTGGATGCTAAAGAAATGACTGACATTTTCTAATTCAGTACAACCTGACTTTGAGGCTTCTTGTACCTCTTGCCAGGTTGAAATGTAGTATCTTGGTCATAGAAAGAACAGAACAGTCAGTTTCTGCTTCCTACAAAGATCAGTGTTGGGGGTCTAACGTGGCCCCACGCAAACCCTTCCTCTTTCCTCTGCTCCTCTCATCCCAAGACAAAGAACACAAAGGACCTAGTTAGTCCCACCCTAGAAGTTCACTCCAAAGGACCTTAACTTACAAGCTGTGGAATTTTCCCACTCCCTAAAGCCCCATCTAAAAGGAGTCTCTAATTTCCCCCTGGCACAGACACCATCTTAGCACTGCCCAGGTGGGTAGCTATCCCCTTTCAGTAAACCTGGCCTGAACATCTCTCCATTCTCATCTTGGGAGCCACCACTGACCCCTTTCAAGCAGGGACCCAGGTTTGGTTGACTCTTTGCTTGGTCCATCAGCATGTCCTTCTATATCTGAAGCATGGTCTAGTCTAGACTCCATAGACAGCTTCACCAATAGTTTTACTACTATACTCATATCTCTGTCATCTACGGCCATACCACCCTGTACGTGCCAATCTTGTCTCCCCGTCCCCAGTCTTCAGCCACCTGCTATGCTAATGCCCACATACGTATCCTTCATTAGACATCTTTCTATCGTCCTAGAAAAAGACTCAAGAGTGTGCAGCTCTTTCTACTCACACACATTGTCTTAAGTTGTAAAACTTTAATGGCTCAGTAATACTTTAAGTCATCTTTTTTTGATCCTCTGGTCTAATGTTCTCATCCTCCACCCCATCTCAGCTGCTGCTCAAATCCAAAGAGAAACCTTAGACATCGTCTTTAGCAATTGTAAAATCTGAATTTCCATCATCACATTTGCTGATCATCTCTACTTCCTAAGTTTCCAGCCCACTCCCTCTACTGCTCTTAACTCCAGTCATTTCTCCTACCCCTGGTAATATTCAACCCATTAACTTGAACATGTTTTCTCATCTGTTAACCCCCTCACACCCTTGCTCCCACAGTTATCCCACTAAGACTCCATGACTCATTATAACAATTGCTCTTCAACAGTCTACTACACTTACTTGCAAAATGCCAGTGCTGGTTAAGCCTCCACCTACTCTGGGTTTGCTTCAGTTGGCTGATGTGACTGAAGAAAAACAAAAAACAAGACACTTCATGTCGCTTTGAATTGATGGCCAAAAAACCTGGGTAGGCTCTTGTCAAATCATGCTCTCCTTTCCCCAAGGAGACAATACTAATCTCACAAGTTTCTTCTTCTGCCTTACTTTTAAATAATGGCTTATATTTTATTCAGTTGAGAAAACAGAGTAATTCAGAAAAGGATTCCCTCATTCCTGGACTTTGAATCACCTGTATGGTCCATCTTTCCTAGTAAAGTGGTAAACTCTAAGCAAATGCCCTGCACCTGGATTCATTATCTCTCAACCACGTGTGGAAGTTCCCTCTGCAGTCATCTCCTCTCTGTCCTGCATTATCCCACTGTATCCTTTTAAAATAAGATGTTATTCATATCATCAAATGTGCCAATTTAAAGTCTACAATTCAGTTGTTCTTAGCGTATGTACAAAATTTTGCAAATATTGCCGTTATCTAATCCCAAAGGATTTTTATCATCCCCCAAAGAAATATTTTGCTCATTTCCCTATTTCTCCTTCCTCCAGACTCTGAAAACCACTAATCTTTTTTCTGTCTTTATGAATTGTCTATGCTGGGCATTTCATATAAGTGCAACTATCTAAAGTGTGTCCTTCTGTGACTGGCTTCTTTCACTTAGCATAATGTTTTTAAAGTTTGCTGGCATTGTAGCATGCGTCAGTACTTCATTGCTTTTTATGCACCAATTGCACTGTATAGATATACCACATATTTTTATCCATTAATCAATAGACATTTAAGTTGTTTCCACTTTTTGATTGTCATAAGTAGTACTTATTGTAGATGTTCACATACAAGTTTTTGTCTAGATATATGTTTTCAGGTCTCATGTGGGTACACCAAAGAGTAGAATTTAGGCCCCTAATTCTGTGTTTAACTTTTGGAAGAACTTCAAATGTATTCCAAACTGCATTATTTTACATTCCCACCGGCAGTATGTGAGAGTGCCATTCTATCTACAGATTTACCAAAACCTGTTATTGTCCAAACTTTTTATTATAACTATTCTAGTGGGTCTGAAGTGGATCTCATTTTGGTTTCATTTACATTTCTTCAATGACTAGTGATGTTGAGCACATTTTCATGTTCTTATCGACCATCTGCATATTCAAATCCATTTCCCATTTTTAAATTGAATTATTTATCTTTTTATTTTTGGATTATAAAAGTTCTTTATATGTTCTGGGTACCAGAGTTTGTCACTAACTTTTTTCATGCATAATTTACAAATGTTCTTACAAATATTCATTTGTGCTTAGATTAATAAACCCAATTTATGTATTTTTTCTTGTGTTTGTGCTTGGGTTATTTCTTAGAAGCCATTGCCTGATAAATGGTCTGAAAGATTTATCCTTGTTTTTTTCTTAGAGTTTTATTTTCTTATCTCTTACTTTTAGGTCTATCCCCATTTTAAACTAGTTTTTGTACATGTATATGGAACAACGTAATGGTTTGACTTTAAATTTTTGCATATGACAATTCTGTTATACCAGCATCATTGAAAGAAAATTATTCAATGATGAATTTTCTTGGAACTCTTACTAAAAATTCTTAAAAATCAATTGACATGAAATGTAATGATTTATTTCTGATCCCTGATGTGTATGTCTGTCTTTATGCCAGCAGCACAGTGGACCAAAATGTTGGTGTGTGAAAGTGTTGGTAGGATCAGTACCTGCAGGTTCACCATAGGAACAGGTGCTGTGATGGCAGATTAGCTAGAGACTGACTGACACCTAGGCTTCCTGACAGACATGGTGAGGAGATGGTCTGAACTGTCCTAAGGCTTATACACATAGATATCATTTAGGAGCCATATGAAATTTAACTCGTGATTGTTTTTGATTAATTATTACTGGGGATTGCTGAAATTTAGCCAGAAGAAGCTGTGAGAATTGTTATTTTCAAGGTAAGGTATGGCATTCTCTTTTCCATCAACCAAGTTCCCATTCTTTTCTGTGTATCTCACACTCATGTTTCTTTCACTTACTTTTTGCCTGGGATGGAGTACTTTAAGACAAAAAGTTCTGTCTCTGACTATGTAATTTGCATATGCAGTTGCTGCAACTTCATAAGTTAAATGCACAATGTTATGGGCAGAATGTTTGTGTCCCCCTAAAACTCATATTTTGGAGCTGTAACCAACATTGTGATGGTATCTGGAAGTGGAGCCTTAGGGAGATAATTGGATTTAGAGGAGATCACGAGAGTGTGGCCTCATTATGGGACTAGAGGAAGAAATGCCAGCCACTCGCTCTGTCTATGCCTGGGCACCAAGGAAAGTTTGTGGCAGCATATACAGAGAGCTAGCCAACTGCAAAAAAGGAAGAGGGTCCTCACCAGAATGTTCTTGGATACCCTGATCTTAGACTTCCAGCCTCCAAAACTGGGAAAAAGAAACATCTGTTGTTTAAGATCCCCAATCTGTGGTATTTCGTCATGGCAGTCCTAGCAGACTAAGACAGCAAATAAGCCCCAATGCCAGAGGTAAGCTCTTTGAGAAGGCACCTTGGAAGGGTGGCTTTTCACATTCTTAGTCTGGTTTATAACAGGCACAGAGTCATATTGTTGATTTAGTACCTGCTAACAGTGAGTTATTACCAGGATGCTGACATTCTGTCTCTCATGCTCTCAGACTATAGCCACTGGCTTCTGTCTTCCCACAGCCATGACATGCATTGTGTATTCCCTGCTTCTGGTGGGAAGACTGACTTTCAGAAGGATCGAGGGCAGAATGTCTAGGTTTAAAAATCCCTGAACAACTTTGGGCAGAAGGGACATTTTAATAATGGTAATTCTACCAGTCCATGATCAAGAGATGTTTTTACTTTTGTTTATGTCATCTACGATTTCTTTCATCAGTATTTTGTAGTTCTCCTTGTGAAGATATATCACCTCCTTAGTAAAGTATATTCCTAAAACTTTTAAAAAAATTTTGTTTGTAGCTATTCTGAATGATATCAAGTCTTTTTTTTTTAATGTTATTGTCTTTATTATTAAATCATAGCTGTGTACAATAGTGCAATCGAGGGGTACAATGTACTGGTTTCATATACAATCTTAACTATTTTCATCAAACTGATTAACATAGACTTCCTGGCATTTTCTCAGTTATTAGATGAAGACATTTGTATTCTGCATTTAGTAAGGTTTGCCTGTACCCTTCTAAGATGCACCATAGGTGTGGCCCCACCAATTACCCTCCCTCCACCTAAACTTCCCCCCTCCCCTCCCTACCCTTGCCCCTTTCCCCAATGCTTGTGTTATAGTTGGGTTATACCCTGAATATGACAGCTATAAATTAGCTTCATAGTAGGGCTGAGTACATTGGATACTTTTTCTTCTATTCTTGAGATACTTTGCTAAGAAGAATATGTTTCAGCTCCATCCATGTAAACATGAAAGAGGTAAAGTCTCCTTCTTTCTTTAAGGCTGCGTAATATTCCATGGTATACATGTACCACAATGTATGAATCCATTCGTGGATTGATGGGCACTTAGGTTTCTTCCATGACTTAGCAATTATGAATTGGGTTGCTATGAACATTCTGGTACAGATGTCTTTGTTATAATGTGATTTTTGGTCTTCTGGGTATATACCTAGGAAAGGAATTATAGGACCAAATGGCAGATCAATTTTTAGATCTCTAAGTATTCTCCAAACATCCTGCCAAAAAGAAAGTATTAGTGTGTATTCCCACCAGCAGTGTAGAAGTGTTCCCCTTTCTCCACATCCATGCCAACATCTCTGGTTTTGGGATTTTGTCATGTGGGCTAATCTTACTGGAGTTAGGTGATATCTCAAAGTAGTTTTGATTTGCATTTCTCTGAGGATTAAGGATGGCGAGCATTTTTTCACATGTCTGTAGGCTGTGTGCCTGTCTTCTTTAGAGAAGTCTCTCTTCAAGTCTTTTGCCCATCCTGAGATGGGATCCCTTGTTCTTTTCTTGCTAATATATTTGAGTTCTCTGTGGATTCTGGTTATTAGAACTTTATGGGCGGCACAACCTGCAAATATTTTCTCCCGTTCTGAGGGCTGTCTGCTTGCTAAACTTACTATGTTCTTGGCTGTACAGAAGCTTTTTAATTTGATCAGGTCCCAGTAGTGTATCTTTGATATTGCTTCAATTGCCTGGGGAGTCCTCCTCATAAAATATTCACCCAAGCTGATTCCTTCAAGAGTTTTCCCTTCACTTTCTTCTAGAATTTTTAGGTTTCATGACTTAAGTTTAAGTGTTTAATC